>BLXT01007141.1:6609-19224 GCA_019648995.1 Plakobranchus ocellatus | reverse complement strand
TGACTTTCCTCAACCCTCCGCCACAAGGAAACCGATGCCAGTTGCTTATCTAAACATTCATTGGCAAATCGAAATGAAAAAGATTTCTTTAGCCTCCTTTTAAGTGATAAGAGCGCTGACAAAGGTAAAAGCGTTTAATCCATGCCCGGGACCATCAAATCTAGAACAACATCTGAGCTGTATAAATTCAGTTTTGAACAGTTTCAAAGAGTAGATTGCACTTCACTTTTACGATGAGGAATATGTTGGTGTATACTTCATATCGCCAAACGTAACCAACAAACATTGCCGATTTTTTACCAAGGCTGAAATTATCTTGAAAATAAAAGATGACCAATGGAAATCTGATGCATTTATGCAAGTCTCATGTCTGATTTTTACTATAATTTCAGCTATTGTTTAAACACGAACTTTTTTTGTTTGGAATGTTCACAGACGGCTGACTTTCCTCAACCCTCCGCCACAAGGAAACCAATGCCAGTTGCTTATCTAAACATTCATTGGCAAATCGAAATGAAAAAGATGCCATCTTTAAAAGGGTATAACTATATCCTTATCTTTGTCCACTGGTACTCGAGATTCACTGTTGGGGCTCTTACCAAAGGGAAAACGGCAAGAAAATGATGATGCCTTACTCCACTTTATTCATCTTTATGGCCTTCCCAGAATCCTTCAAACGAATAATGATAATGGGAAAGAGTTTAAAAATTATAACCTTGTGATTTCCGCGAGTGTAAGATCATCGATACACCGTACTACCTACAGTCACTGAAAGATTCAACCGCACTGTGGTTGGCTTTTTAAAGAAAACTATTTACAAGAAGGAGGAATCGGATGGCCGGCCAGTTAGAGCAGAATTATTATAGCTACAAGAAAACCAAAAAAGCAATACACAATCAACTCCATACCAAATGTTTTTTGGAATACCAAACTTTCACACCGTAAGTGTTGAAATGGTAGCACCAGCTAACCCAACAAAGGAGGAAAAAGACTTTCTACACTTTGCTCAATCGATGTCGACGATGAGGAAAATACGGAGGACAAATCAAGAATGATGGCGATGAACGCACTGCTCCATCTACATCTACTTCATCGTTGTCAGTGCCTGAAGATGCCACACATGACTCATAAATGCAACCATAATTGATTAGCCGCAGCGCCCGGCAACTTTTGCACGAGTTTCAGCTATAGACAACCTGCGCAATGCCATTGAATATTATCGAAAAACTGACCAAGCATAGTTTTAAAAAAGTATACGCATTAGAACAGTTTTCATCGTCGAAGGCGATAGGAAAATCGCAGTCCTGACGGGTAACTATGGCCACAAGTAGAGACAAAGTATCGCATAAAATCTTTAGGGTTCATCACATGCAAGTAAGAGAAAACATCTTTTGAGTACATGTGCGTTGAGAGGTAAGAGAGCGATCGAGCGAGTGAAAGAGAGAGCGAGAGAACTGATGCAAAATGATAGTCTGAACAATTAATAAAAGTATTGTCTGTTGTACTTTAGTTCTATTATCGTATTCAGTTTTCGATGAAATTACCCGTTTTCTCTTCCTCGTGGTTCAGGGCACTGTCTTTTTTTGTTTCAATGTTTGAAATCAATATTGGGGTGGGGGGGGGTATTTAAAGGTTCTTTTAGTTTTTTTTTTACACTTTAGTTATTTATATAAAGTTTTTTTTGTTATGCCTTAAAAAAAAATATTGAAGACAAGATGACTCACAGATCTAAGACTGCGATCTAATTCTTTTACATCACGAAATAAACTTGTCGAATTTAGGCTAGCCTAAACCTTAAGCCTACTAACGGTTGTGTTATTGTATGTGTCGGAGCTCTTGGTATTATGATTGTACCATTTCTTGCTCTCTAAAAATTCAATTGTCAACAATTTTAGATGTATTGTTTTAGAATAAGAGATTTCTAAACACTTGTGTAAACAAAAGAAAACATATCTAAGAGATCAAAGCACGATTGCATTTAGAACCATCTAAGTTTTGTTTTTTAGTTTTTTTTTTTTTTTACTCTTGAGAAACTTAAAGGCCAATATTTTGACAGGCATATTTCAATCTCTGAAAAGATTGAAGGCAAACGCAGTAGAAGTAGACAGAGAATAACATTTATTGAAAATCTTAATTAAGTCATGGGCTTTAGGCAAGGGTAGCACTAACAACTTTATAAGGTTAACTGAAAATAGGTTTGAGTGAAGGAACATGATCGCTAATGTCTGTTGAGGTATCTGATGAGGATGATGATATTTTACTAAAAACACCATAGACCTATATCGCCATAATGTGAAATATCACGACAATTTAGAAATGGCACCTGAACTTTGTTTAATAAGACCAATCATTTAGTTTTATAATTTTGTTGTAAAATAAAATTGGTTAGTGCTAGAAAAAGTTTTGGTATAAAAAAAAAAATTATTTTGGAAAGATGTTGACAAGTTAACTGTATTCAACATCGATTAGAACTCCAAATTGTAAGATCTTATAAAAATGAAATGAATGCTTTCAAAATAAAAATCTAGATGAAACACTTTTTTGCATAATAATTATAATGTATGGCTAGCGCTAGAAATAAGAGTAATATGCTTAGTATTGACAGACGACAGCTGAAATCTCTGTTGGACCAAGTCCCATTTATTTTTCAAATACAATAATATAGGCGTAGATCTATAACTCAATATACGACAACTCTGTCCACTTCCAGACATTGTTTAGAAACAATTTAATTTTCAATCCGTTCAAGGACTGTACTTAGAGTCTAATTTAACTTCGGTCCACTACAGGACACTTTTTAAACGATTTTTGATTTTCAGCCCGCTCTATGACTGCCGTTGTAAAATTCAATAATGGGATGAATTCTTACAACATTTCCACTCATTTGCATTTTCATTTCCGAATTTTAAAATCATAATTCAACATAATTTCTGTTACTAAATGAAAATACATATCGTTAACGCTCAAACACTAAGATTTACAATCCATTATTATTTCAATCATTTTAACACTTAGATATATGTGTAAATATAATTCATTTAACGTTTCAACATTTCAATAGTCAATATTTTTTTACCATTTAATTTTCTAATCACTCTGACACAAAGTCTATGTCGGCAAATATCTGCTAACTAAAATGCTTTATGTTTAATTAAATTTATGGTTAGATCATGGCCCATAGGGCTGCTGCATAGGCAATACGTCTAAACATAGGCAATATTTTATACACCCGATGACCAGCTGTCTATGCTCTAATATTAATTTGGAGGTCTTTCTGCTGAGGCATTTGGACGGCAACTGAAGCTAAAACTGTACCTAAACGTTGACAATCACCGAATGCTACTCATGGGTGAGCTTTGGGCCTCTCTGTCACGTTCCTCCCTACTCTACCTTAACATAATAAATCCTAAAGCTGCGAAGACGTTTTGGAGAGGTAACAACCGCTGGAATATTGCTGTGCTTACAACTACACGGGAGCGAGAAACCAGGCGCTGCAAGAGTGGTCGAAGTCCTCTGGGGACATACGTACGCACGGAGTGACGGAGTGACGACTTCAACAACCGTTGGTGACTGGCCGCACCAAAACTGGCGTGGACCGGGAAGCAACTACACTAGAAGCCGAGAGCGATGACTTGCGACTGCAGTGGGTAACAGCCGGCACCTAAGTTATTTGAGGCCACCGTACATAGACACCAACCTCAAGAACAACCCTAACAATGAGACAACGAAGCACAAGCTACTGGACAACTTTAGCGTAGGGCCGAAGATCAGAAGGGAGCAGCACGACTGAGTTCAAATCCCAAGACAATTTTTCTATTATTTCTATTATTACCAGAGGGAAATTATGACTTAAAGCAACATCATCTTTAGTCGGAATATATCTTCCACTTTAATTTTCTGTGTCAAAATTTATTGTATTCTCATTGAAAAAAAAACT
Source organism: Plakobranchus ocellatus (assembly GCA_019648995.1). Lineage (NCBI taxonomy): Eukaryota > Metazoa > Mollusca > Gastropoda > Plakobranchidae > Plakobranchus > Plakobranchus ocellatus. The sequence continues at coordinate 15,287 of BLXT01007141.1, read as the reverse complement.
TATTTATTCTTATTTTGCTTACTTGAAAGTAAGCTTAGACAAGTCGATCATCATATAAAATATATCTCACTTATTTTTCTAAAATTACCACAAACCCTTTGACCTTTTACAATCTGTGACTAAAAACTTTTTGGAAATAACACAAACTAAAGATACCGCTGATTTGTATCATGACCTTTCTTTTCCCTAAATGAAGTTTGAGAGTAGCTTGAATGTTTGGAACTTTTATCACTGTTTTTATATCCGATACATTTATGGTTCTTTTCCTTTCGCTTTGAGTAAAAGGAACCGTTAGGAACGTGTTGTAATATTTATTTGTGTCGTGTTATTTCTTTCTTTGTGATACTGTCAGACTATTCTGGGTTTTTTTTCTCTTTTCCTAGTATTCTGTCTATCTTTTTTAGTCACATTTTACATTGTTTTATCGCCTATTAGTTCTTTTTGCTTTTGTTTTTTTTTTCTTTTTTGTTTGTTTCGGTGGTGAACAGTGCACGCTTTGAGAACCAGGCTATGTATTGAGATATTGACGTTTTAATCGCTATCATATACTGAGATGTATGTTAGCGTTGAGTTGTAACAGTAATCGTATTGAAACTAAAGGGTGCAAAAAACAAGCATCAAATTTATAAGGTACTACAAATTAGCTAAAAACATGAAGTTTTTAAAATTGTTCTTGTAAAAATACTAACATGCAATACTGAGATACAAATACGTAATTCTATTGGTAAAGCCTTCAGCTAACACATTTATCCCAATCTGAACATAATTTGGTAGAGGCTAAAAATTGTTTAATTTCGTTTTCAATAGACCTGTGCTAAAGAGTTCATAGTTGAAAAGGGCAACAACTGGTTATTTATATAATTTCTATGCACATAATATAGCCATATTGCAAAGTTTTTTTTTTTTTTTTTTTTTTGGTTTGTTTAAAAGAACTTTCTTTTGAAATTTGAATAATGTGAATTAAGAGGTTCTACATTAAGAGGAAGGCTATGGTGTCGATTAGTGAACTGATTAGAATGGAACAGGAACTCGGTTTAAAAGATCAAAGTTACTTGATTTTCTGGAGAGAGAAAAGGCAGAAATCCGAGAAAGACAGAAGATTGAGAGCGAAGACAGGATGGCAGAAAGAGAAGAAAACAGAGACCAGTAGATTGAAAAGAAATAAACGAGAAAGGGAAATGGAAACAAAGAGAAAGAGAGGGACGGACAAAATATAGTTAGCAAGGATCGCAGCGGAGGCAGACGTAGCTAAAACAGCAAAGCCCAAAGATGAACCACAGAGTACAGCCAAAGCGCTGTTATAAAAATTGCCTAAACTGTTACCTTTCAACACGGAGAAAAAGTCGGCCGATAGTTTTTTTGTGCAGCTTCCAAATGAAAAGAAAGAATTATAACTGATCCGACGAAAATAAGTTCATTCCCTTATCAAATCTACTAACGGGGGACACCATCAAACTTTTACAAAAGCTCTCGGAACCGCAATAGACTTACCAACACTAAGCAGTTTTAAAATATTTTGTACCGAAGATGGTTATAATGAAAAATTCAGGCACATCATACCTCTATAGAGTGAGAATATAGACACCTTTTTCTCGAAGGTAGAAATGAAGTTCGACAGATGGACGGAGCTAGCATGGGTTTAAAAAGGAAACTTTGGAGAGCTGCGAGATTTAGTGGTCACCCGCATTTGGAGTTGATGTTTGGTAGAGAAGTCCGAGGGCCTACATATGTCCTAGCAGGAAGGATCTCAAGAGCGGAATCAGAACAGAGGAATACATATCTGTCCAGGAGTACGCTCGAAAACTGCAGCAAGATATCAAGAATGCTCAACAGAACCTGAAGAAGAATAGAAAAAGTTAAAACAAGCCAACCAAGTTTCGAGAATTTAGCAAAGGAGACCAGGTAGGCCTACTCATATTTCTACCTAAGAATAGTGACAATCTATATATGCATTACCAAGGTCCATACCATATTCAGACTGTCGCGAGCAACACAACTATGTCTGTATAATTGGCAATAACCTCAGAACGCACCATGCAAACTTGTTGTAGAGTTATACACCTAGAACATCACATGCACCACATGACGGAATATTACAACAAGCGTGTCTTAGTTTTGTAGATGAGGAGTGTAGGGGTGAAGATGATCCAGCCTTAGAATCATATCGAATTGAGCAGAAAGAATTTTACACAGATGTTGCAATCAACAATGAGATAAGTCAAGCACAGCAGAGGCAAGCTAAAGACCTTCTAGCCAAATTCTCCGATGTGCTGAGTGACTTGCCAGGGAAAACCAATGATATAGAACACCAGATTCGACTAACTGACCGCAAGCCTTCCATGGCGAAACGTCATCGCTTTAATTTTCAGCACATCATGGGAAGAACATTTGGTACATGTAGAAAAAACACTCCAGACACTGCAGAGAGCACACTTCATAATCAAACCTTCCAAAACAACTGTCAGAAATACGAGTTTTTAGTTTCAGGCGGCGAGATCAAGCCGTATAATTCCAAAACACAGAAAATCTTGGATATCATAACACCTACCACTAAAAAAGAAGTTAGGAAGATACTGAACTTTTGAATTATTACAGAAGATTTATTCCCAACTTAAGTGAAATAGCCCATGCTCTTACGTCTTTGACCAAGAAATAGGGTCGATTATGTGGTCAGAAGAGTGTGAAAAGAGCTTAAATAAACCCAAGCAAATATTGACGTCTGAACCGATCCTAAGAGTACTAAACTGTCCAAATCGTTTTTCCTACAAACAGACCGTCAAATTTTGCAATTAGTGGTATACTTCTCCAGAAGCACGTTTACTTACCATGTTACTAGGCGTCTAGGAATCTGTTGGATCGCGAAGTAAATTACATGATTATTGAGATTTTAAGCTAGATCACGAGCCTTACCTTTGCAGATGGAAATGCTTTATTCTTGTTGCCATCCATATTGCTTGAAATAGTACAAAAAGAATATATCACCGCGGTCAGCCACTAATTAACTAAGTTGTGGTCAAAATTAGCATATCTCTCTTCGCCCTGCTTTTTTATCTTTTTTCCGGTTCTTTCGCCTTCTGATTTGATTTTTCTTAACGAATCAGAATATTTGGCTGAATTTTATTGAAGGTGACTCTATAAAAAAATAGATAGTGAAAGATTTTGACTGATAAGTTCAATGTTCTCCGCCCCAAAGAATCGCAAGGGAGACAAGTCACAGTTTCCAGTCCAGAAAACAATACAAAACTGATAATTCGTCTCCCTTATCCCAAGATCTGCGATAACTCTCGGGTTATAGTGTCTTATTAACCCTTTATGACTATGATGATATAGTAGTAGTAGTAATAATAATAATAATAATAATAATAATAATAATAATAATAATAATAATAATAATAATAATAATAATAACAATAATAATAATAAATGCACGTATAATAAAAACAATATTGTGCCAAGAATGCTCCCTATAGTTGAAGGAAATCAATTACTTATGGAGTAACTGCTCATTTCTTCTACTCCAAATCCTCCTAGAGCTATTTTCGGCAGTTTCAGCTAGTTCTTTAAGAGCTTCGGTTCTTCACTGGCCATTGATGGAGAGCTTGCTCAGAAAGTTGCAGGCCGATGTTCCAACAAATCTTCTAGCGCCAAAATCTATAGACAATGTCTAGGATTTGTATCCAGTTTTTCCAGCTTTTTGCTCCAGTCCTTGTATTTTTCTCGTTTTATACACATTTGCCTCTTCCATTCTACTCTGGTGTCGTACTGTGAGTTTGACGATGATGATTTGTCGAGTAGTACTTGAATAGAATACGATGTCATTCCTGTGTCTTCGATAACTTTAGGGAGATCGGCTGAAAATTCCCAGTCATCACAGCCATCCAGTAAGCTCTTTCTCTGAGTGTCCATGCCAGCGGCACTTCCACACCAGGATTTCGTTCTGCTTTCTGGTGTGAATATCAGTGCCCTTGCTGTGGGTCGGACAAGCAGGTCTTGTGCGTCACCTATTGCTATCACAAGTACTTGTAAAACTCTATTACGTCGCCACGTGTACCTGCCCTGGCTTACAGCTACTTAGCAGGAACTGAGAACGTGTTCTGTGGTCTGCATGCCTTGGCATAGTGGGCATGTGTGATCATCTTTCATTCCCCACCGCACCAGATTTGCCTTTGACGGCAGAAGGTCATATACAGCTCGGATAATTAAGCTGATTCTGAGTGGCGCCATGTGCCAGATATCATTTCAACGAAGAGATCTTTTTAATGCGCTTTCCCAGCTTGTCCAATGTCCTTGTTGGGATTGCTAAACTGCTTTCTGCATTCGCTTAGAATCCTCTTCGAGACTCATCTCGTCAGTTATCATATATTTTTTCTCTTTACCTTCTGTATTTGACCGCCACTTTACTCCTCCTGATCCCAGTCCTTTCCTTCCAGTCCGAATAAGACCAACACCTCTTTCTCTTCAAGCCCTCTTTAACTCAATAAACTGCCTTATCAAGTTTCCATTTTCTGCCAATCTTAGCTGGGGCTGAAAAGATCTCACTGCTGGATCCTCTGAATTTTCGAGCATTGTCATTAGTCTAGCTTTTCCGTACTTGTACTCTTCAACTATTGACTTCAGGGGGAGTCTTTGCGGCAGTTCATATCAACATCCGTTAACCCTGGTGGGACTATTGGTTCAAATTGTTCTCTTTTTTGTCACTATTTAATGGTCCGTAATAAAGATGGAAAGCTCAAACAGGTTTGTAACATCACATTTTGCTTCACTTTTCTCATAGCAGAGAAGATGAAAAAAAATGGTGTGAGTCCTTTTTTAAGTATGAAGTAATGAAGAATTAAAATATTCTGTTATTTCAGTAGGAAAGAGCGAAAAAAGAATCCTTTGCAGATGGTATAGAATACTGTCTGCAGTAAGTTTGGGCTACTTACAGGAGAAGCAAAAACTCTCTCATTTTATTTACTTTATCATTCAATCTAGGTGAAATGCATACGCATTTGTGTGTCAATCATTTTACGAAGGAAAAAAAGCAGTTTTAGGTGTTTTGTCTGATGATTGTAAGACTTTATTTGGAATTCAACTCACTACCCAAATGCTCTTTAATTTGTTTTCCCATTCATGTCTTTTTTTTTCGATTTAATGAAACCATTTTAGCTGTGTGAAAATTTTTGTGTTGAATTTCAATTTTTTTAAATTTATATCATTGCAAAGAATTAGATGAAACCTAAATCTAAAAAAATGGAAAAATGAATTTTATATCGCCCTCTCGATTATACAGCTGCTGCTTTTTGGAGGAATTTAGATGACTATTTACGTATTTTTGAGGGAAAGTTTATATTCAGTAGTTGCAAATGTTTTTTGGGTAATTTTTTAGAAGTTTGCATTATAGATTTTTTTTTCAATTTTGTTTCAATGGACCTATTCTCGTTGAGATACAGGTCTATCCTCACTTTCTCTTTCTCCCTCTTTCTCTTTCTTAGTGTCTCTCTTTCTCTCTCTCTCTCTCTGTCTCTCTCTCTCTCTCTCTCTCTCTCTCTCTCTCTCTTTTCTTTTTCGTTTCATATATTAAAATACTTTTCGTAATTGAGGTCTCTTGATATTCGTTCCCTGATAAACGTTTTTTTAAATGAATTTGGACTTTTTTTGGCATGCAGTTGCTTTTCTTGATCTTTACAATTAGGATCTGCACAAGCCCTGATTACATTATTTGTTTTTCAAATTCCTGCTCCCTTTCCCCCCGGCCTTTTTTGCTAACCGGACTCACGCGCACATACATACGCACAAATCATTTAAAGTAAATAATGCCTACACAAAAATCAGTGCCTATGTTCTTTTTGAGAATCAGGATAGACTGTTTAAGATTCTATATCTAAAGATAAAGATTCTAGATCTAATCGAGATTTAGACTTCTTTGTCCTTTTCCGCATAGTTTTCCTGAACGAATCACTGCATTATTGTGCGTACTTTTGCGTTCTACTGCACAGGTGCCTGGTAGCGTGCGAAGCGAAAAGATGGGTCCAATGGCCTTGTTTAAAAATCTGATAGTAGATAACAATGGCCAGTTTCTGTATTCTCATGTTTAAAAATATAAAAAAAAATTAAAATATGGCTTTGTCAGTTTTAAAATTACCCCATCATCTTTTTGTCCTAACATTTTGCAATTCCACGTGCTGTGATTTTGGAGTAGCTAATGAAAAAATGTCTTAAATTGAACATATATGTACATCCATCCATCCATACATATATATAAATATGTATTCAAACCATAGCTGCTGCCAATTGTTTTTGACAAAGTGAAGCAACATAGCTCTATCCAATGTTTGTTCTAAAGAGAGCACCACGAACATGATTATGAGGATTATTTTTCCATAACATTGAGTCAAGTTGTTACAGATGCCCTTGCGACATGTATCGTTTACCTTTATTATTCTGTCGCTTTTCAGGCACGCAGGTGTCAGTTTAAAACTTATCAACAGTGGATGAAAGCTTCAGCGGGCGAAAGCTGTATTGCTTCACTGCTTGTGCTTCCTAGCTATCGATGCTTTGCTTTTAAGAAAAAACTCTACTGATATTTGTTCATAAAAATCATATCAAGTCTCACACCAGTTTTTAAGTGCAAAACGTCAGTATCATGTCGCATTCAGATTAAAGTTGCAAACACAGTGGATCTGTCAACCTCACGTCTACCGGTAATTGAACCCTGTGACCTAACGTGCCGTTGACGGGAGGTGCCGAGAGGTACTTGGGGGTCTTATTCATCACTACCAAAATACAAGTTGGCGCTACAGTAAATACGTGGCGTCTGTCTCCCGTCCGCCGTCTCCATGGCATGAAAAAAAAAAAATTTAACGTGACGTTTTCACGGTTGCATTAAAGTTGTCCCCATTTTTCTCTCGTCGTCGCTGTGTTTTTTCAGCGTCTTCCACTGTATTCACATTTAAACAGTTGTAAAACTTTATATTAAGTGTAACAGTAATTTTAACAGTATAGAAGAGGTACAATAACAGAATGCTTATCTGAGGGTGATCTCGTGCCGTTATTTTGATGCGATAATTGAAATAGCGTTTTTCTAGCCTGGGTCCAACTTTGCCCACAAGCGAAAAAAAATGTTGCTGGTTTCATTTTTATGTAAGAAACAAATTTCTCTTCATCATGAAGAACTTCATCGGTGAGAAGATGAAATTCTCCACAAATATTTCGTCGTAGGAATATTTGATGTACCCAATACCGCTCTCGGCTATTAACGTCTTTTTAGCCCGTAGCATAACATGAGTTTCACTCCTTCTTATTCATGGCCACAACGTATGTAGGTTCATGTACCAGTTCCTCTCAGACCGGGACCTTACACCCGGCATCGTCCTGAGCCACTGTGTTTAGTACCTCACCTCACGTTAACGGGACTACAGCGTGACGTGAGATAGGCCGATCCACTGTGTCTACAATTTAAGAAGATTGAATACTAGACTACAATGATAGAAAGTTAAATAGGATTTATGGAAATTCGCTTGACATTGTATTTTTCTCTTTGCTTCCTTATTAGAATGCTAGTTTTTCTTTCTCATCGTTCAAAAGATAGATAGAACTTTGGTTCTTCTAAGTGTTATATTCAATAAAACGCAAAGGGCAAGACTAACTCGACATTCTAACTGATTGTTCATGAATTTCCCCTGGTGGGATCAATAAAACTTCCCTATTTCCTAAAACAAAGCGCATAATTTTTTTTTTTTTAAGCTGTATTCTCTTTTATAAATAAATTATTTCAGTCGAATCATATGAAATTTATTTCTTTAAAAGATGCCTTCCTCTCCTTAAAAATGAAAAGAGGAGGATAAAAAATATTCTATAAAGAAAAATACTCATGTACAGGAAACTTTTTTCTACTATCTAATTTTTAAAATTATTTATGCAAATAATCTAAAGATTGATTTCGAGCCAACGGACTGAATATTCTACTTTTTATGATTAGATTCACAAATTAATTCAGTTATGTTCAGGTTTCTGATGATAACTAATAGCCATGCTCCTAAATCTGCGTAAAATCTGCCTTTCTTTGTTTTTTTTTTGTTTTTTGTCTTTTTTTAAAATTCATTCCATAGTTTGTAATCTTGTGTCTATTTTCCCCTACACGTTGTTTTTTTTTTTTATTAAAGCTAGTATCATTTTCGCTTTGAACAAAATTGCCTCATTATTTTTTAGAGCAAAGCTAATAATTTGTTCCTGCAATTTTAAACTCTTGATACACCCCTATACAAAGTTTGATTGCCATAAAAGAAGATTAAGATGGATAATTGTATAGAGGAAAGGGGAAGATTTTTTCTGTGTGTGCATGTGGTCTTTGCTAAGATAAAATTGCCTAAGTTTCTTAAGAGAAACTAAGGCGATTCGTATATATGCGTATATCATTCCATTATGAAAAAAGAGTGTGATAATATTTAACCTTCACTCTTACAAGACAATTAATTGCGGTAATTGCGAACGCTGCGGTTGAAGATCAAAGACTCACATTAAAAAAAAAAATACAATAGAACTATCTCTATCTTCCCCGATAAAAATCTGTCATGGACCCTCGAGTAAAGAGCAGTCAGTTGTAATCGTAAAAATATTTTTGCATGAAGGTGAGTGTGCTTCAGAAAGGGGGGGGGGGCGGGGGGGGGGGGCAATCACGTATTTAAAAGAAATATATC
>BLXT01007137.1:309255-321508 GCA_019648995.1 Plakobranchus ocellatus | reverse complement strand
AGACTATTCTATACAACAGTCAGCATCATCCTGAGATTGTCCTTCTCAAGAAATAATATCATTGTTTGCTCCTAATCTAGTAACAACATCAGATATTCTCTCCAAACAAACTTTGAAGACCCATATCGAGAAACGCACATGTGATTTGAAAGTGAAAAAATATGATGGACTGACCAAAGAGGAGGCGGAATGTAAAAGATTGAAAATCAGCGCTCAAGTGAGTTTATATTTAAGACTAATTCAACTTCTTCTGCCCCCACTGTTATTTCGCCTTATTCCTCTACAACCTCAGTCTCATATTGTTTTGATCACTGCCACTACAACTGCTACCAACAATTCTAGTGCTCCTCCTCGTCTTCCTCCCAGTACTACTGCTACTACTATTATTTATATTTTTTGACACTACTTGCACTTGATAATAGAGTGTAATAATAGTAATAATAGTAATACATGCAATAATAAAAATAATAGTATAAATAATAATAATAATAATAATAATAATAATAATAATAATAATAATAATAATAATAATAATAATAATAATAAAATATAATCATTGTTAGGGAACGAATTAAATGTTTCAGTGTGTGTATATGTGTGTTTGTGTGTGTGTGATGGGGGGAGGGGTAAAAAAAAAGGTAGATGGAGGCAATATCAGTGCACAAAAGACCTGCATAAATCATTATTTTTACAGTTATTTTGTATAATTTTTTAAACAGTTTTTGGTGAAATTTTTAGATATATTTTCTTTTGACTTTATTTGTGCCTGTTCTACTTATATTGTATAACTTTTTTTTCTTGCTCTCTCTCTCTCTCTCTCTCTCTCTCTCTCTCTCTCTATATATATATATATATATATATATATATATATATATATATATATATATATATATATATATCTATTTGACTCTGTCTCTCTCCCTCTCTCTTTCTCTCAGGAACGTCAATGACAAACATGCAAACTGCTGTATTAAAAAAAAAAAATGGAAACATTGCTTCCACCTTGGCTAAAGGAATCAACACGTTGTAGGGGGACCCAAATAAGCACCCTACAAAATGCTATGGCTTAAATAAAGCTGCTTAAAAGACACTTCAGGGATGTTTTGAAAACCCACAATAATAAGGATGTTCAAGCTGACCAAGCTGATTCCAAGCTGACCATGAAAGACGTTTACGTCTTGTGTTTGATTTGTGCAAAAGAAATTTTGTATATACTTGTGACCTGAAGCACTCATATGATTCAGTTTTATTAAATTACTTAACTCATTGCTCTAATGGGTTTTTTTTTAAATTGATATCTCAAATGATATACTGGATGCCTAATGTATTATTTATCCGATTTATAACAAATCAATTTATATGTATTTTGCAAATGCTCAAACATATCAGGATTTTGTTAAAAATATCTGTTTCTGTTCAGAGTCATTTGGTTTATTCGCATCCATTTTGTTATTGTTATTTTTTTTAAAGATATTTATGCTTGAGAAACGTATGGATTTGGCTATCAAGCTTTCGTACATGTAAGAATACAATTTTGTGCCCTGTTTATTCTAATAGTTTGTTTCTTTTGATTGATGTAACAAAATATTGTCACTAAGATATTGTTTGGCTCATGTATACTTTTATTGAGAGTTTCAATCTTTAAAATGTACGGTGGTGTTTCTGTCATTAATGCGTTCATAATTTGATGCAGTGTTGATTATCTCATGTATTCAAAGATTATCCCACCCCGTATTGCTCCAACAAAGACAAAATATCCTTGTTTAACTTTATACCTTTACTTAACAATCCAAATTAGGCCTATCCAAGGCGCTAACTGGCTGATAAACAGGATACAATTCTTAAATATAGATGACTAATGAACATATTTAATATTTTCGGCTTCCTTAATTGTGTGTATGCCTTGTATAAATAACATTTTTCATAGAAAAGGACGGCATCATGAAAAAAAATGTCTAGATATGTCCTTATCCCAGTAAAGTGCCAAAAAATGTGCTTTTTTAAAAACAAGATTGGTTCATATGCATTATTATATTTGAAGACCTAATGGGTTCTATTTTTTTTATTGTTCTTTCCTTCCTCAGCTTGTGATGAAATTCACTTTAAATTCTTTACAAAAAAGTGTGTTTTTTTTAATTAAACAAAAAAGAAAACAGTTATTATGTATCTAACTTTTTTACATGTTAACCTCTGCTTGGCTGTCCCATAAGTGTGTATTGCAAAAACATAAAACATTGGCCACTTGAAAAAGTTGTATTTTACTTCATACATTTGACAAAAAAGACTTTTCAATGAATAGCAGTCTCTATAATTTTTGCTCATATTCATTCTTACTGTTTTTTCTTTCACGATCAATAAAGAGAACGAAATAAATATTGAATTAAATATTTATTTTAAGAATTTTTTTTCTTTTTTTTTTTGTGAGAGAAAAATAAATATAATGTTTTTTTTTGTTGTTGTTTTAATTTGAGCGAGAAATGCTTTTCCATTATTTTTACTGTATATAAAACTGAAAGGTTGTGGGTTTTTTTTTTCATGAGAAATGATGAACATCTTGATTAAGAGTTGGTTTTTACTTGAATATCAACTCTTGCATCATCCGATTCTGTTGATCTGTATTCTCGAAAAAAAAGAGTGCTCATTTCATTAAATTGTGCACACTTGGTTTCCTTTATAGTGCTAAACAGTGCATGTACATTCCGACACAATTATATAATTTTTGCCTTCTTTATGTTTACTTTGCATTTCACTGTATGTGCCAAGTTTTGATTTGCTGTTATAAATTGTACTATGGAATATTTGGATGTTTACTTTTTGCTGCTTTTTTGGCCATGAATGTACTTGGTTGAAATTGAGTTACAGTGATCAACGTAGCTGACTTTAGTTTTAGTACCAATAATTGGCCTTGTGTCAAAATTAACTTTTGTAATTTATATGTACAATTAGTTCCTATATGTCACTTACTATTTCTGACCCCATTCATGTTTATTAACTTGTGTGTGTGTGTGTGTGTATGTGTTTCTTATTATTAAATTTGAATTAAAGTCTATAAAGACTGAAACAATAAAATAAATTCTCAATCTTCCTAAACTGTTTATCAAACCTTTTTGTGGGAATAAAGATATAAATGCCATAAAAAGCTTAACTGTCATCTTTTGTGTTCCTTTGTGATCGTGTAAAGTTGAAATATTTTTTTTTTTTTTATAGCCATTTCTCGAAAAAAAAATATTAAAAGTTTCACGCAAAAAAGAGCATATTTTATTCTTTTGCGAAAAGTCACAAGTCTGTAACAAATGTAGAAAACAAACAAAAACAAAAACGGTAAGATGTAAGAGAGAACAAAGGCCATGTTCCTACTAATACAATGTATGCAAATAACAAACGCATGTCCAGAATTTTATAGCTCCTATGGTAAAAAAAAAAAAAAAAATACGAAAGACTTAATTTAATAAAATGAGATCGCAAGTTTACAATCATTTTAACTGTTTTTAATTGAAGCTTATTCTAAGTAAGAATAAATATGACCATTATCGGCCCACGAAATACAAGTTGAATATATTGAATACGGAATTATGCGACCTAAATATAATTTCAGATTCAATGAATTCGGCTTTAATCGATATGTCGTTAAAACAGTAATGTTTATGCATGTAATGTTTTAGATGCACTAATTGAAAAAATATCTTAATCTCCATCATTAATTAATTCTGCGTTTTCTTTTGTTTGCGACCTCATCCGTCAACTTTTGTTCAACACGCCTCTCTCAAAACGAAAATCAGGTTAAGGATTCGCTCCCTTACTTCTCCAATTGAATCACCGCTCTTCAAGCAAAGAAAAAAAAATTCGAACATTAAATGTTTTTCCAACATGCAATGCATCAGAAGGACTACTCCGATAACATAAAAACATATAATTCAAACGTATTGGAAGATAATCAAAGAGCAGCAAGTCTCTTGCTTTACGCATATTTCAAAATCAAACTTACCACCACAAACGTTTGTTAATGAACTTTTATATCATGATTACTTCGGTGGTCTTGAAGAAACAGAAATGTATCTACTATCAGCTGTTCTATAGAGGTCTTGAGAAAACTTCTCATTTTCGACTCACTAGTATAGGAAAAGAATACAACCAACAGAAGCATATATATGAGATATGAACAAATAAAATAGCACAGAATAAACGTACAAACGTTCCACCTTTGAGCATTATCTATAAGGTTTGTACGTTAAACAAAGAAACTGTGGGTAAACTCGAGGCTGCTGAGAGCGGTTTATCACAGGAATGATAAGGACATCATGGACAGAAAAAAATACAATGAATCAGTATTGAAAGAGACTTATCTTGAGCGATCATCAATTCAAACTATAGGGCGGAGACAACTATATATTTAAAACATATTTGCCGACACAAAGGTTTAGAACACTTAATGAACGGAAAGATTGAGAGCAAGCACAGTAGAGTGACAGGGAATAACTTTTACTGAAAGTCTTAAGTCATGGGCAGTAGATAATGGTACATTGGTAGCAATAGAAACTTCATAAGGTAAACTGAGAATTAATTTGAGTGAAGGAACCTGCTCGCGAATGTCTGTTCCAGACACGACACCTAAAGATGAAAAAAAATACGGATTTACCGTTATACATATCTTGAACAAAACTAAAAGCATAGAAAAAGGAAAAAAATCAATTCAAATACATGTATTATTTTTCAGTCAACGTCAACTTCATATATCTGCCAACTTGCTTTTACATATTCTTATGTTTGCTCTTCTTATGTTCTATGTTTTTTTATACATCTTGTTATTTAATAAATGTTGTTGATGTGTATAAACCCCTTTTTTTTGGGTACTCTATGGGAAACATGCTGCATTTTAATAATAATAATATATGTGTTTAATAATATAATCAATAACTATTATACATTTTTCAAAATCTTGAAGAACTTTGGCCATGCAGCAGATAAATAAAACGAGAAAAACGATTAAATATACTTGTCTAAATCGAGTTGCCATATTCCTTAGAATAAAAACAACCGGTGGAACAATTTCAAAGAACACAATCGGTGCTAAAATCGTTATGTAAACAACAATGCAATGGGTGTTCGTATCTAAGTTAGTCTGAATTACGTATTGATTGCATGTTAAAAAGAATTACCTTTCTCCTTATGTGTTATTTTTTTATGTTGTCTTTATTTTTTTTTCCCTTTCTTTATTTTTTCACCTCACAATAGATAATATTACATTGGATCAAGACCCTCCCCCCTGCCCTCTTCCTTTTGCTTACGCNCCCCCCCCCCCCCCCCCCCCCAAATCCTTTCCCAGGAGTAAGATTGTATTTGTATGTTTCTGTGGTTAAAAAAAAAAGACACTGGAGTATCGTTTGACCTCCAAAAACTATACAATGATGAAACGTGTCCTAAAAAGCAAAGGCAAAAGTTTGCAGAAATTTTGAGAGCTATAGTATTCAAACAATCCGCTCCTTTTCAAAACTTCAACAATACGATACATCAAGAAACTATGGCCATTGGCAGTCGAGGCCAAAAGTTGAAAGTGGTTTTTGAAAGAAGCCCTTCTCTCATGTCGATATCATCTAGCTGGGGTCAATTGGCGGAAACAAAAAAAAAATGTATGCATATAATCAATTTTTATTGCCACTTTTAAAACGAAGTTAGCAGCAACCCTAGAAGAAGAAGTACAGGTATCATACCTTAGTTATAATCATCATTTTAATTATTGTCTTTGTTGTCATGTACAAATGGTGTCAAAAATATTCAAATAGTAGTGTTGTAGTAGTAGTAGTAGTAGTAGTAGTAGTAGTAGTAGTAGTAGTAGTAGTAGTAGTAGTAGTAGTAGTAGTAGCAGCAGCAGCAGCAGTAGTAGCAATAGTACTGGTAGTAGTAATAGTAGTAGTAGTAGTAGTAGTAGTAGTAGTAGTAGTAGTAGTAGTAGTAGTAGTAGTAGTAGCAGTAGTAGTAGTAGTAGAAGGCGACAGCAAAAGAGTCCGTAGTAACGGTAGCAGTTGTGGCAGCTGATGAAGGGCCTAGAAATGAAGAAAAATTCAACACTGCATTACAACTCTAAACAACAGCATCATGTTAATTTTCTTTCTTAACAGTCCAGACCAACTTTGAAGGTTCAGCAACGATTCATCGATAACTTGCAAGAGGAAAGAGAAACCTTTCTACGTTAGCTATTTTGGAAATACAGTAGACGGTTTCAGGGGTCAATACATGTTAAGATGAATAATTGCTCTATACAAGTGTTACCTCTGAAGTAAGCAATTTGCTTATGACTTGTGAATACATTCTATTATTCTAATTCTTTTTTTATATTTCTCTTAATATTTCTTGTCTCTCCACATTTGCCTCATTATCCTCAATGTCTCGAATGACTTTGTGCTGATTAGTTATAGATCTAGGTGAACTTTGCCTATGATAATGAGTTCTTTTAAATAGACAAAAAAAAACCCCCCAGAAATCGCTCCAAGTCTTGCCGAAAAATGAACGAAAAGTTTAGCAAATTTTGAGAACAGTAGTTAAATTCGAACTCTGCGAGCTCCTTAACAATCTTGCAGCGCTCTATTTTATACATATTGCCCAAAAAAAAAAACTAGCAATGCAATGTATACAAGTTAATTATTCAATTTAAAACAAACAAATTTTCTAGAATATAGTAAAAATCCCCTATTACATAATCAAGGATAATGTATACTATTATATATTTGTGTACTTTGAATTTTATGTCACACATAATTCCTGAACCACAGAGCAGAATGATTTTAAAATTTGTATGAAAGATTAGCTGTGGCGGAAGGCTGCACTGATTATGTCTAGAAGTCCAAGTTCTATCTCCTTCTACTTTTTTGTTTTTACATTGTTTCCTCACAAAACAAGTCAGAATTTTACGATCAGCCATAACCTAGATTTAAGGTCTTAATGTAGCTTTAGAGGCACGAGAATCTAGATGTAAACTAGCAGCAATTCATTACTTTAATCGTTCAGGTGTTTTATGAAAAACAATATTCAGTCCACAAATATATAAAGTACGGGAATATCTCGGCATCTCATTTTATTTCATGCGGCGCACATGTTATTCAGGTCTAGATTATAGGGCTTCCTTAGATCTAAATGTTTAAAGCTGCATCTCATGTCGATATTTGGATGATTTTGTCCTATACTCTCTCTCTCTCTCTCTCTCTCTCTCTCTCTCTCTCTCTCTCTCTCTCTCTCTCTCTCTCTCCCTCTCTTTATTTTCTTTGAGTCACAGCGCCGCGGTTCTACTGAAGATATTGTAGAACAGCAGGTTATACAGCAACCAGTCTACATTAGGCTAACAAATGAGCGAACAGGATAATCTCAAAAAGTACACAGTTCAAATAAATGAAAATTAGCAGTCGATATTTGGATTATTTGTATTTTACGTATTCTGTTCTCTTTCTCTCTCTCTCTCTCTCTCTCTCTCTCTCTCTCTCTCTCTCTCTCTCTCTCTTTCTCATTTTTTCCTCTGAATCACGGTGTTGCGGTTCCACTCATTCTATGAAGAACGGGTTATACAACGACTAGTTATAAAAATTGGCAAGTCAATTTTATCTCATTTACCCTCCATTTACACATAAACATTTTTACCCATCACATCACCAGGATACGATCCAACGAACCATGCAAAGAATATTATCATACCTTCGTGAAATCCCTAGTCTAAGAAGATAAACAAAACCAAAACAACAAGAGTAATATTAAGCGAAAATAGTTGAAGCAAGTCCAATCAAAATCTAACCAAGCAATACAAATAAACAAGGTTAAATCACGATTTCAGCCGTTCCTAATCTAGACTTGGCTCACAGCAACCAATTTTCACTCTCATAACGGTGAAAAAAAATCTTAAACTTTTCCTTTGCTTTTTTCCTTTTATTTGTTCATTTTGTCAACTTCTGTTTTATCTTGCCTGATTCTAATTATTCTCTCACAGCCCCAGATCAGAGCAATTTTTTTAAGCAACCTTCTCACAGAACCCAGCTCTAAAGAATCTGTTTCAATTAACTCTATCATACAGACCAGCTCTGAGAAATGTGTGTCGACCACCCTTTCGCACAGCCCAGTTCTTAGCAAAATGTTTTATCCAGTCGTCTTAGACAACGAAGCTTCAATCAATCCGTCTCAATCAATACCTTTTTCCACCGTCAAGCTGTAAGATCTACAGTAGTTTCATATAGTCTTTACGCCTGAACCTACATTAGATCACCGACGGAACTGGAGAATATCTTAATTGAGAAATGTATTCACACGTAAGCTTAAAATCAAGCTCATTTAAAAAGTTCTAAATTATGCCTGTAAAATGTTTTGGAAACTCGCATATTTTCAGGAAATTTCGTAGATCATTAGACTGTCATGGATCGCAGCTTAACATGTAGACAACCAATTTTATTAAGTTCCGTTAATTTTTTTTCTAACTATTCTTACATGCGATTCATTACTTATTATTGTGATCTATAGCCATAAAACACACACAGTCACACACACACATACACACACACGCACACACACACGTACTCACCTTAATCACACGTTTTTTTTTTTTATCTCTCGAAGGTTTTTTTTCTTTTTTTTTTAAGTTGAACTTTCTACCTATCTCTCCTCTTTCATTTTATTTTTCTTCGTTTTGCACTCAGTTGGGTGATTTTACAGTAGCAAATCAAACCTTCGGAGAGGCCAGGTTCGCTCCTGATATATTTGACAACAGATATATTGATGGAGTTGTAGGTTTCGCTGTTCGCGATAACCCTAAGGGTGAAGCCTGATGTGTTTGATAACATGGTGAGCAACTCATGCCGACTCCAGTTTTCTCCTTCTACATGAAGAGGTAAATGATGTTAAGAGTGGCGGTGGGGTATTATACAGTGATTCCAGAATCTTGATAATTTTTTAATATATAGAAACAGTTTTCATACACGGCAGCTCATTTAGGCCAGAATCTTGAAATTTAGTTGCCGACAGTGCAAGGTAATTAATAACCTTGCAGGGAGAATGCTAGACAGCAAGCCCCTTAAGATTTAAGCTTATCGAGGTGAGATGATTAGCGATGCTGCGTTTATTATGCTCAGCCGCCGATGAAGTAACGTATTTTGCGAATTTCTTGTGTTTATATTAATCTACAAACCTTATTCTCAGAGAACATTTTCATGTTGGATATCATATTAAAGCCCTTTTCTTTCACTCTCTAGCGGTATAAAGTTTTAAGCTATATTTTCATTAGAAAGATTGAATTTTATTTTGCGTAAATTGTGCCAGAACGCTTAAGTTTTTAGACGTTGTTTTTAATTTTTAATGTTTTTTTTTCAAACGACTCTCACCACATTGTTTTTTTTTTTTTTTGTTTTAAAATGACATATGGATTACAGAAAGCTTAAAATTGTGTGTATTTGATCCGAAAATCAGATTAGTTATGGCAGAGTAGAAGTAGTAAAACATAATCAGTATAGACATAAGTGAAGAACGTGAAAAAAAATGTATCCGTTAGTGTTCTTTTTTTTTTTTTTTTTTTTTTGTTAATTGAAATACGGACTTTCCACCTTTTACTGGATTTAAGCAGAATTTGTATTTTCTTCAAAACAGTTCCCTCATAATAAACAATTATAACTATTTCAAAAACTCCTCATATATTTTTAAGTTGAACCACTGGACACAGTCATGGCTCATACTATTGAACAGCACAACAAATGTGTTAATGAACTGTGTAGACTTTGTTGCAATCGTTCATGGAATCGAAAGCAAAAAGATTCGAGAAAAAAAAAAAAAACACTTCTCTGCATTTATAAAAAAAAGACGACATTTTTTTAACATGTGATAGAAATATTGACGACGATATTCCCAACAAGCACTCAACAACATTGTGCTCTATGTGTCATTTTAAATTAAGAATGATAAAGAAAAATCAGAGTAAAGGAATGCTTCAAAGTTTGCAGGACAGTGTATCTACAACTGCGCAGGTATGGACTGAATATGACTCAAACCTCAGTATTGAAGACTGTTCCATATGTGCCAAGCGCCAATCATTTTCATTCGGCTCAAGCAAACAAACTACTCTTCCTTGCCCGGGTGTAAATCAACATGAGACAGCACAAGACGAAACCACAAACAGTAAACATGAAAGCTACGACACCCACAGAGCTGAAGATTCCAACACAATTGTTGAAAATCCTGACCTGGATTATTTGTAAGTGACAGACGGTAAAATTTCGCATATCACAACAACACTTCGACAACCGCTAACGTCAACCTCGTCCAGACACAGTGAAATGACCACAAACCAGAAAACACCGTCCTCTTCATTTTTTTAAAAACTGACAGTCCTCAACCACTACACTCGTCCACACCACACACCACGGTTGACAGCACTACATCGCCAATGGACAAACATTATAGCAACTTTTTTTTTTACAAGAATCGCTAAACAAAGACCTAATGAACCATTTACATCATTGTTAATAATGCAAATGAATAAAACCTAATTTTGATCTGCTCTACGAGGCCTACGCTCTTGTTCATAACGATATGTCACACACCTATCCTATATCTCCGGTTTCATTATCAAGTATCAAAGCAAATATATATTCATATATGGCAACATACAGGAGGATGTTTTAAAAAAAAGTTATCCCGAAACAGCACATTTTAGAGTATCATTGCCTTCCTTTTATTTGAGAACATTAAATAGGGCTTGGCCTATTGGGATAGCAAGGTGGGGAGCTCATTCACTCATCTATAGCAAAATTAGAAAAGAGGACAGCTGGCATACGGCAGGAAGAGAGGAAGATAAAAACAACAATGCAATGCCACCCTCTTCAAGTTGCACCTCTATTTCAGACGTACATATCTCAAACTAAAAAGTGAAAACTCTGCCCCTTCTGTAAATAACAAAAACATGTTCACACACATGTTTATTAATTGGATTGCAAATAAGAATTAATAACAAGCCATTCCCTTTAACTTCACGAACGAAGCAAATGTTTTAACATTGGACACTAGTGGTGCTAACCAACGCTGTAGACCGGATTATTATCTGTATGTCTGCGATAACTAGTAGCGCCGCGGCGATAAAGGATAGTGGCCCTTCCTGCTATGATGTTGCCAGTCCTAGCACAACAAACGGTTCATTGTAGGCTTTCCGGGGGGATCGAATCAACAAAACTTGCAAGGTGAACCTCTAACACTATGATCTTTGTGTATGTGAGGTTTCATTACAGTCCTTGGTGAGGAACGTGTTCATTTTGTTAATTTTATTATGATACACTTTGCTACTGAAATAATTATTATATGACTCATAATAAAGATTCGACTCATTATAAAAAATTACTGATGAGACTACGACGAAAGTTATATTGAAATTTACAGCAACATTTGAGTAGTCGATCTAACTACTTTTAATATCATGCATGTGTTTTATGATTTTTAAGGAATTTTTTCAAACTTTTCCTAATAAAGTGCATATTTCTAGGTCATGCTGACCTATTCTGCTGGAGACCTGCGCCAGGTGGCTTGACCCCCTGACCTCAACTCGATCACCGGTCGTGGTGCGCAGACTAAAACGCAAGCTTATAACAGTCGTGCACAGTTTGGCTAAACAAAAAATCAAAAAGATCTTGCGAATAAAGATTGTTTTCCTTTCAGTTAAGCCAAGATCGGGAGTCTGCTGTGACTCTTATTTTAAGTTGGATCGGAATTGACCTTGTTTAGACAATTCTGAGTCAAATCATTCAAACGGTAAGACGTCAAGCCTCTTATAACAAAACATTGAGGGAATAGTGATGGTATACTTCATGCAAATATTATACAAAGTCATCGATTTAAAAGAAGAGAAATAACCCAGGAAACGTGCATAACCCCCAAAGAGGTAGACAATCTTTATTTTGTAAGATCTTTCACGAAATTAGTAGGAACAACTTATTGACAGTGCTGTAGATCACCCTACTGTCATGCGCACTAAAGGATTGGAATGTAAGTCTTGAAAATAAAGTATTTTCATTAATGTTCAAAAGCACGAATCAGAACGACAAAAAACGTTGATGTACATTTTTTTAACCTTATTCACATTTTGATGGAAGTTAAGTTTTTTTTTACTTCTTTATTTCCAGAACAAAAGGAAAAGTCGGTGTATTTTTGGATGTGCAGTCCTACCTTTCAATTTTACCAAGAAATACTGTTTTTTTTTTTGTTTTTTTTTTCTTTTGAGAGGCAGAGAGAGAGAGAGAGAGAG
>BLXT01007137.1:274615-277842 GCA_019648995.1 Plakobranchus ocellatus | reverse complement strand
ACTACTACTACTACTACTACTACTACTACTACTACTACTACTACTACTACTACTGCTGCTGCTGCTGCTGCTGCTGCTGTTACTGTTACTTCTATTGCTTATATTCATTACTTTCAATCATATTACGTACAATAAGAGCGATGGAAGAACTCGTTACGGTTGGATGGTACCCACATTGGTGAAGAACATGTGTCAAAAACTACATAGAACTCTTGTGCTGGAGTACCAATGGCGATAGTTCCGTAGTACATCGTCTAGTTAGAGATAAAGAAATATATGGAGCCTTTAAATATTTCTGTTCCTGTCTAGTTCGGCTTATCTTAAAAAGAGACACTTCATAATGTAAAACGTATCCTGCTTTACATTAGTCCAGTGTCATGGAGTAGTCCTTGAGTTATATGATGAGTTGATGCAATCAGAAGTAGGAGAAGTTGTTGGTGAGACAATAACGGAACAAACAAGTCCGACGAATCTTACATGGGAAGATTGAAGAGGAAAGGAAGAACATATACAGCGGACATAAGTAACAAAAAGTAAAATGTGTCATTTGAAGAGTGGAAAGGTGAGATGATAGAGAGAAAAGGAAATATCGATACATATGTAGATATATAGATATATAGATAGATAGATAGATAGATAGATAGATATATAGATAGATAGATAGATAGATAGATAGATAGATAGATAGATAGATAGATAGATAGATAGATAGATAGACAAAGATTAAGGAAGATGGATAGAAAAATGTGTACATGTGTACGAAGATAGATCGACATTTGTAATAAATCTGTGATTAATATGGTGAAATTTTTTAACGCATGAGTAATAGACGAACAAGGTAAAGAAATAGGTTGATAAGGTAATAATTTAGAGAAAAACGATACAAAAAAAAAAAAAAGAAAAAATCAGAATTACTTACATTATTCAAATTCCATAGTTTAACCTCTGATCTTGACACAGGAGGTGAATCAAATATTGGATTCACATTCTGGAAAGTCGATTTGAAAAAGGACATTTTTGGGATATTTTATAGACATTGATAGTTTTTATTACAATTATCAGGCTATGATTATTGTGACAACATTTCTTTTGTTGTTGTTGTTGTTGTTGCTGTTCTGGTTTTGATTTTTTCGTAGAATACAATGTTAGCAAATGTTCATGGCAAAAAATAAACAAAAAATGTAAAGCAAATTAAGTTCAAATACTGAGAAAAGTAAGTAAGTCAAAACATAGGATCAGGTATATAAATACATGTAGCAGACGAAAGTGATGAACTGATAAACAGATAAAACTTAAGAAAGCTGAGTGCTTGGAAAGGTAATGATAGAAGGATAGATAGAAGGATAGATAGATAGATAGATAGATAGATAGATAGATAGATAGATAGATAGATAGATAGATAGATAGATAGATAGATAGATAGACAGATAGATAGATAGATAGATAGATAGATAGATAGATAGATAGATAGATAGATAGATAGATAGATCGATATAAGTAGGTAGAATAAAATAATCTTAATTAGTTATTTTACACCCGCCAGTCTTACCCCCTGTGTTGAAGAATGAAGTCGAGACGGTTTTGGCTGTGAAAAACTTCTAAGCTTTCCTGACTTCGATAGATAGGAGGTGAGAGGCCTTTTGCTCTATAAAACCATTGGATAAAGACAATTTGGGGTAATGCTGAGAATATGATTGTCATTCCCATTCTTCACAGACATGATCTCATAAATTATAACTAGTATGCTTGTATGTAATTCCACCATGCAAACATATTAATAGTTAAGTGGCTTGACAAACAGTGCATTGTCAGGTGCAAATATGGTAAAGTAAGTCAAATTCAAAGGCCCTGTCAAGTAAAGAAGAAGCAAAATAGATGAGATGAGAAGAAATAGCGAAAAAGAAAATTTCAAAACATGTAGAGATGGTGGCAAGAAAATATGTTATACAGATCGAAAAAAATACATACACATGGATAAAAGATAATCTTTATACAGACATTCAGAAATACGAGGGATATCTGAAAAGAAACAGGAAAAGGGGCATAACTCAAAGAGTTTTGATCAGATAAATTTGAAACTCACACAGATTGAAGTTCACTCTTTTACTACTTCTCAACGTAATCCCAATGGAGATCGATGCATTTTTGCCAGCGCGACAGCAGCAAATTGATACCCACTCGAAAGAAATCAACGTCAAGATTATCAAACCAATTCCTCAATTCACTGATGAGGTCATCTTCTGTCTCGAAAGCCATGCCTCCTAAATGGCGCTTCAAGGGTCCAAACAAATGAAAGTCAGAGGGTGCCAGGTCTGGACTGTGGGCAGGATGAGGAAGAATTTCCCAACCGTAGCGCTGCAGCCATTGCTGTGTAAGGTTTGCTGAATGAGGGGTCGCATTATCGTGCTGAAGCACAACACCCCTTCTCAAGAGCCCAGGTCTTTTGCGACGAATTGCTTCTTTAAGGCGGTCAAGAGTGCTGCAGTATCGGGCAGCATTGATACACTGACCCTGTGGCAAAATGTCTTAGAGGATCACACCTTTCGCATCCCAGAACACGGTAGCCATCACTTTAGCTGCGGACCTCTGCACTTTGAACTTTTTGGTGACGGGAGAGGATGGATGTTTCCAAGTCATGGAGTCGCAAACATTACGCAGCAATGGCTGCAGCGCTACGGTTGGGAAATTCTTTCTCATCCTGCACACAGTCCAGACCTGGCACCCTCTGACTTTCTTTTCTTTCAATAGTAACAATGATAGGATTAGTTTTACGTGAGAGCAGTTTTAAATTATCAGTTGGTTTTTTAGAACAAGTGTCCAAGGAAACAATTCTCTTCCGTTAAAAGAAGTAGACGCCCTTCACCGCCATCAATCCAGATTTGAATTTCCTTATCCAGTTCATCACTGTATGAAATTATTATGAACTTGGACCATCTTTAAAAGGGTCCGAAAGGAATTTTCCTTGCAAGTGGTAAAAAACAATGGATATCAGAAAGATACTGAACAGGCTCTATGGCAAAGCTTCAGTGAAGAAAACACACGATTTTTGTGGATGATTTGATCAAACGCGCTCACTGATGCCTTATCGCGGTCGGAATTTCCTGTATATTCGTATGGTATGTCTCAAAAAAAATTGTCTAGGGACTGACAGAATTTGATATTTAACGACGATTCATTGATAGTCCGCCCAAAGACTTTTCAACCCCCATCGCTAGATAGATAGATAG
>BLXT01007137.1:267115-269615 GCA_019648995.1 Plakobranchus ocellatus | reverse complement strand
ACACCAGAAATAAAAGGTTGATAATACCTCTGACGTGCGACGTTAAGTTCTTTAGATCTATATAGATCTACCTGAAAATAATGGAACGCTAGAGATCGTGTGGAAAAAGCAAAAGAAAAACTGAGTTTATTTAACTCAACAGCAGGAAATCAAATCAAACAATATTCACATAGGCCGTCGGTAAAAAAAAAACAACTAGATCTAGCTCTATGAATCTGCGATATCGTTATAAAATGATCTCGCTGCAATCTCTGTGATCTCTGTGAACTCTCTGCGTACTCTATGTGATACCCTCAATAATCTTCTCCCGGTATTTATACCTTTTTCCAAACGAAACTCTAAAAATTACTAGAAATCTATCCCATAATGCAAGCGTAGAATGGTCGAAAATGTAGATCTAGAACGTTGTATCACAATCCTAAAATCAAAACAAAGCATTGTTCGAAAAGTTAAAAGGAAAGTCCTTGAGCTAAAAATAGAACATGAGTCACGTTCGTTTACGTAAAAAAATTCCCTTAACTGGGTCAATCTAGAATTATCGAGTTGACGTGCATTCAAAAGGAAGCCCTAAGTCTAGTTTTTGTTACACACGCCCTTCTTAGGAAATTTTACCAAGTAACACATTCCAAGCAAAGTAACAAGATGAACCTTACACGTTGCAAGAACAGAATATTCTCTGTAGTTAGCATTACATCTTATATATCTAACATCACATTCACACCATGGCATGTAACACTTCCTTTTATATAGCGCACACTAAACAACAAAGTCTTAAGCTTAACATCTGGCTAAGCAAAGAAAAATAAAAAAAAGAGTTAGGTATCCATCACTAATGGCTATAACAATGAAAAGTACATGGCAACCTCAATCACAATACATTATACAATTCTACTATGGTAATCAGCGCCAACATTTTCACTACCCTTAATGTATTGGACATCAAAGTTGTATACTTGCAAAGCTAAAGCCTATCTCATTATTCTAGGACTATCAAACTTTGCAGCATTCAAAAACTGTAAAGCACCATGATCTGTCTGCAGGGTAAACGCAGTTCCGTAAAGATAAAGTGAAAACTTCTTCACTCCCCATAAAATAGAAAGAACTTCTCGATCTCTCTCAGTCACTGAATACTTTCTCTCCCTATCGGTCAATATTTTGCTAGCGTAAACTACCGGCAATAGCGTTTCCTCATTCTCCTGTATGAGAGCAGTACCTAATCCGCGTTCAGATGCATCCTTTCTGAGGACGAACCTTTTGTTGACAAAGGGCAACTGTAAGACCGGCTTGGACGTCACTGCAACTTTCAACGAATTGTAAGCTCTCTCCTGGCTGTCGCCCCAGTTCACGATGTAAGGCTGGTCCTTACGCACCAATTTCGAAAGAGGCGCAGAGACCGTGGCGAAATACGGTACAAACTCTTTGTTGTAGCCAATCAGTCCTAAAAACGCCCTAACCTCTCTCTTTGTCTTGGGTCTAGGGGCATTCCTAACTTTCTCAACATTTTCGTACTGGAGACCAATTGCACCTCGACCCAGACTGTGTCCTAAAAAGTCCTAAAAAGTCAATAGTCCTTGATCCAAGCAAGCGCTTAACTGGCCTTACAGTAAAGTTGGCCTCTTGAAGGCGCTTGAATAGTTCACTTAGTGGCTTCCCAGGTATCCGTATGAATCAACAGATCATCAATATAATCCACCATGTTGTCCATTCCACATAGCAGCTTCTTAACAGCACGAGTCAGTGTGGCTCCGGAATTAATCTTCCCAAATGGCATGCTTAGAAACTCGTAGTGACAGTCCAACGTCACGAACGCCGTCTTCTGAATGTCCTCCTTCCGTACAAGAATCTGCCAGTAGCCTTTACTCAGGTCGATCTTTGAGAAGTACTGGTCCTTCTCCATACCTTGGAAAATGTCTGCCGGTGGTGTTCCCGATTAAGGGTCGAAAACGGTGAGCTTATTCAGCCGTCTGTAGTCGATGCACACACGATTCGTACCATCCTTCTTCTTGACGACTACCGCAGGAGAAGCGTAAGGGGAAGAACTCTTCCTGATGGCCCCCAGCTCTTCCATCTCTCTGAGTTCGTCGCGTAGAGTTTGTCTCATCGTGTAAGGCACTGGGTACGGGCCTTGTCGCACAGGAATTGATGACGTCAGCTCGATACGATGTTGCTCTGTCGACACTGTACCAGGGCGATCGCTGAAGATGAAGGAGTACGTTAAAGCTACCTCCTCCAGCTGTCTACGTTGATCCAGGGTCAATTCATCACCATACTTGAGGTCGTTGACAATTTCCCCGCTGCCCCACCCACCTAACTCAGGTACAGCTTCACAGTCACTGTCGTTGAAGTGTTCACCTTCGAGGTCTTCAAATGACAGTTACACTTGCAGCGGGTATAGCGGAGTACTCATTGGCGGCCCTTCATCCGTATTTGCTTCGCTGGCGTCCTGATCACGGGCGATGTACCCCTTCAACAAGTTGGATGAAAGGTTTTCTCTCCTCCC
>BLXT01007134.1:21339-33252 GCA_019648995.1 Plakobranchus ocellatus | reverse complement strand
TAAGCAAAAGAATAGCCATGGCTACAGATACATTCCAAAAAAATGAAACCTATACTGGCAAATAGAAACATAAGTATGTCAACCAAAATAAGGGTAATTAAAACATATGTATGGTCTATACTTTTGTATGGTAGTAAGTGTTGGACAATAAGCAAAGAAATCGAGAAAAAAACTAGAAGCAGTAGAGATGTGGTTTATCAGAAGAATGATGAGGATATCATGGACAGAAAAAAAGTCAAATGAATTGGTTCCGAAAGAGGCTAATCTTGAGCGATCACTAATTAAAACCGTTAGACAAGGGCAACTACAGTTTTTAGGCCATATTTGCCGACATAAGGGTTTAGAACACTTAACAATCACTAGAAAGATTGAAGGTAAACACAGTAGAGGCAGACAGAGAATAAGTTTTATTGAAAATCTTAAGTCATGGGCAATAAGCAAGGGTAGCAATAACAGCTTTATAAGGTTAACTGAGAAAAGGTATGAGTGGAGGAACATGATCTCCAATGACTGTTCCAAACAAGGTACCTGATGATGATGTTGTTATATTGTCTCAAAATGTGCTCTTTGAGGTTATGGGCAAATGATGGTATTTCAAGCTATTAATTTATTTTTTTAAAACTTGATCTTACTTATGCAGGGATCGTTTCTTCGGCCTAAATCACTTTGTAACTTAACAATACAAAAAAAATTAAATGGATATGATAAAACTGATCACAATTCTAGATTTAATTCTGTATTTCTTAATCTAGGCTATGCGTCCATTTCATGATATCAGTTCTCAATAGGCCTTGTTTAGAGGAACTAAAAATACAATGCTTACTACTCTCAAAATCGTTTTTTATTACATTATTACAGGTGTCTATAAAGTATGAAAAGCATAGCCCATCGTTAGAAAGTGTTGGAAAATATGTGTGTAGAACTAAAGATAGGAGTATCAGCCTTCTCAGCCTTCCAATTTAATCTAGGCCGTTCTTAATCTTACTCTAAACGAACGCTATAAAGCACATAACTAAATTTACAACAACAACAAAAACCAAAAATTAGGCTAAGAAGCTATGTATATTAATCTAATTTGAAGAGGACAAATGCACTGAGCATTAAACCGTATAGAGTCGGAGCCAAAATAGCTCTTACTCTATTGAGTTATGAAGGGAGACAATTTTCATTGACGAGCATCCATGCCTGTTGGAATAAAATAAATCATATCCAGTGTTCATAAGAGGATGAGTTCGACTCCATCACACTCAAGCGGTCGAAAAGAAATAGATAGATAGATAGATAGATAGATAGATAGATAGATAGATAGATAGAGAGAGAGAGAGAGAGAGAGAGAGAGAGAGATGCGTAGAAGTAGAGCGAGGGAAAGATGGATAAATAGATAGATAGAGAGAGAGAGAGAGAGAGAGAGAGAGAGAGAGAGAGAAAGAGAAAGACAGAGCGAGAGAGGCGTTGATCATGTACTCACGCACTTTCGGAGTGTCCGGTTTCTTTGGCTTACGGCCACACGTGCTTTTAAGATGATATTTCTGGGTAGTGACCAAACCTAGAAATACACATTACAAAATGCTCTCAAAGATTTACGATTATCAAGATTGAAATACAAATGAATGACTAAGAAACTAACAAAGTCAATGCCGGTAAACTTCACTGCTTCTCAGGTGCCGAAAACAGCATCGTGACTTCTAATATCACATTTTTTAAATGAGACCACTCTGGACATTGGGCCTCTCAGAATGCTTCAGTGTGCTTCTTTAAGATAAAATAAACGGTTGGAAATCACTTAAATCCAAATTTTTACAAAACGATTTTTGAAAATGTTTCGTTACATCCCTCTTCGAACAAAATTTAGCAGACAACGGCATATTGCAATAAAAGCAGTGGGCTTACTAAGTCCTATCAAAGATTTCTGTAGGCCACCGTGCAAGGCCCTGCTGATGTTTGTATCAACAGAGCATTTTTATTTGCTCTCTCTCATTGAAGCCCCAAATTTGTACTGTGGCAATTCTTGATTATTTACTGCTAATGCCGAAATAACAATCTACAGTTCAGCAGCGGATGTGACCGTTCAGTGAACATGTGTAGTCGACAATGAGATAAAGAAGACTTTAAAAAAGTTCGCATGTATGATTATCATTTTCCTACTTAAATAAGACCATAATATCAAACTTCATTATCATCATCATCATCATCATCATCATCATCATCATCATCATCATCATCATCATCATCATCATCACCAGCACCACCACCTTCTACGTCATCATTCATCATCACGTCATTATACCACCAGACCATTGCCTTTTCATCATTATCATCATCATCATCATTGTCATGATCCACAGCCTCCGTTGTTATAGTCCATCTGTGCGTAGAATTATTGTTGTTCATAGCATTGTTTTGCCCAATTCCTATATACTATCTATGTGCTTTTTTATTTATCTTTTTTTCGTCAGGAATATAATGTTGATTTGCAGCTTTGCAAGACATCAGATTTTTTTTAATTGCTATTTCTGCATTGCAACTGCAACATAGTATACATCTAGTGACGCTAGATTTCTTGACCACTTACGCGTCTTACTTGAAGATTAACATACTGTGTTTAACCTGGATGAAAACGCTGACTTTGATTATATTTTGGCCCAATGAAAAAAGTTAGGGCCGACCGATAATTAATTCATTAGCTGTATACAGCAACAACAGGACACGAAAAAAAGAGCTAGATAAAGAGAAAAGCAAAAAGAATTAGAAGAAAAGGAAAAGCTGAGAGCTTATAAATTAAAAAAAAAACATATTAGCCCATTAATTGGAAGAAAAGGAAAAGTTAAGAGCTTATGAATTAGAAGAAAAGGAAAAGAACAAAAGAAGTTAGCCCATGAATTGGAAGAAAATGAGAAGTTGAATGAACTGAGGTAAAGCAATTAAGACTCGAGCAATTGAAACTGAAACATGAGCATGAAGAAAAAATGAAGACACTCACAACTGAGAATACAAATAGAACTAATGGTCAGGGTGCTACCCGCGACCCTAATAGCGACGTTTTTGCTTAACTTCCGAGAATCCTACCTTTTCGCCAAAGACAGGCGACACTTTTGATAATTATGTATTTTTTTTAGAGATGCACTTCAATACATACGAATGGAATGATCAGAAGAAATGCGTCGCCCTATCAAATGTAATTACCGGAGACGCTTTAAAAACTTTACACGCGCTAAGCCCGGAGGAGCAAAATTAAGAATCATTAAAGAGCGGGCTTCTTAAAAAATATAAATGCACAGCGCAGGAATGTCATAGATCGTTTAGACAGACAATTCCGTTGGGATCACAAAACATAAACGAGTTGGTGACAAGACTGGAACTTCTTCTAGATTTATGGCCAGAATTAGATAATTGCAAAGAATAAGCCTTTGAACAACTATGAGACTTGATATTAAGGGAACAAATTTACAATTCTTTAAATGAGCAGATAGTAAAGTTCTTGAAGGAACACAAACCAAAAGACGTTCATGCAGTCAAATCAATCGTCAATAACTACTGTGACGCACATCGCGACACCCAGTTGGGCAAAATATTTAACGTGGGAAACTCGTGCACTAAAGCCGATAAAGTGGACTCACGTAGTAAAAAGACAATCAGGAACCATCAAAATTAAAATTTCAGAAAAGGTCCCAGAATAAGAGCTAGAAGTGAGGAGGGATTTGACACGAGGCAAAGCCGTCAGGGCTGGTATCAGGCTAGCAGACCAATGGACAATTGTGCACAACGCGGTGACTACCATTACACCTGCAATAACGACAGACAATATTATAGACAGAATCAGAGACCACCGTATTGGTTACGCAACTATGCACCAAGACGCACTGGTGATATGTCTTGTGAGAATAATGCTTCAGGCTTCAATATGTCGTCTAGATCTTACGATCCATCTCATATATATACAAATGCTTCCTGCTACAATCCATACACAGCTACAAGGTTACCAATAATGCAGGTCAAAATAAACTGCATACAGGACAGTTGTTTGCATGACACACAATATAAAAAAATAAGCTAGCCGAGTCGGACTATTTGTCATATTCCGCCAAATGTAGGTTGTTTGATGGTTCTGTTAAGGACTTCCCGGAAGCCAGAATCCATCTTGAGACGCCATTCATTACAGGTGTCCTAGAGGCATTCGTGGTGGAGGATTCCATAGCGGATTAAATAATAAGAAACCACGGCAAGGTTTCAGACAGCCGACTGAAATAATGGCTGAATGACAGAAAAAAATCCTAGATACGCTAACGCAGTAACAAAAACAGATAATGGAGCAGATACGGCCAGCGCTTCAGTTCCAAGTAAAAATGAACCGAAAAGAGAATTAAACTATTTGGACTATAATGCATTCAGAAAAGAAGTAGAGGACGATAGGTCTTTAGATGTTATTAGAACGAAAGCTGACGGTCTGGGACCTTATTGCATGGACAAAGGTTTGGTATACAAAAAAGTAAAAGGCAAAAGTGTCCGCGTAGTTCCCACGTCACTCAGGAAAACGGTACTATATATACCATTGCCATGACTCCTTCTCTGCTGGCCATCTGGGCATAAACGCTATCAAGAAGCGAATATTCAAAAGTATTTCGTGCTTGACATAACCACTGACCTAAAAAATTATGTCAAATTGTGTCACGTATGCCAAATCAAATGCAACAAAACACCAAATGTCCGTATAGAACCAAGCAACATAATACAAGAACCCTTCCAAAACTGAGCGATCGATATTGTAGGCTCTTTGACAAGTACGAAATAAATAAAAAAAAAAACATTTATTTTGACAATGGTATGGTGCACCAGCCGATGGCCCGAAGCCATACCTTAAAATCGATAACCAGTCAAGACAAAGCTGATGCCTTATTTGGTTTTTTTTTCACGCTTTGGCATCCTCGTTACCATCCTGCCCGACAACGCACAAAACCTAGTGTCTAATGCAATGCAGGAGGTAATGACGCTAATGGAAATTAATAGGAGGCTAAGCACCCCTTACCACCCTAATTCAAATGGCATGGTAAGAGATTAGGGGGGCAAACTAAAGAGAATGTTAACTAAATTGACAGACACCAATGAAAACTGGGACCAACTTATTCCTGGGGTGTTGTTCGCCTATCGCGAAATCCCCCATAACACTACGGGTTCCTCTCCATTTGAGCTCGTGTTTGGTCAGATACATAAACGACATTTTCTTCATTTGGACCGATGGCCGTTCCAATCTTGATGCATCCATCGCGCGCGCTAACAATTTTCATCCATCTATTAGATTTCTTGTACTATATCATCTTCCCATGTCCCTTTTGTTGACGTTATGATTAGCCTGTCCTATGGCATACTCCATACCGATCTATATTCTAAACCTACAGACAGTTTTAACTATTTACACTGGGCATCCTGCCATCCATACCACACAAAAAGGAATATTTCCTACAGTTTAGCTTTTCATCTCATCAGAATCTGCTCGTCGGAGGAGGCCCTCACAAATAGACTTCGTCACCTTTCATTACATCTTCAAACCCGCAGCTACCCCCTGAAGCATATAAAGGCTGCAATGGCCAAGGCCAAACAAATTCCACGACACAGTGCTATACAAAAAAGGAACTACGTGACTACTAATAAAAATGAAAGAATACCGTTCGTTATTACTTATAATCCCGCTTTGCCTAATGTATCATCTATTCTCAAAACATATCTATCGATTCTCCACTCCTCCGATCGGTGCAAAAATGATATTCCTTATTCCTTTCTTCCGGTTACAGCCTTCCGTCACCCTAAGAGACGTACTTTTTCATTCATCTACACACCACACCAATAACATAGGTATCAGCCCTTGCCGTTCTTCCAGATGTAAGACTTGCATGTATACTCACACAGCCTCATCTTTCAAATCCTCCACCGACGGCCAAACATATAAAATCACCCAGGGTTCCCTTACATGCAACTCAAATAATATTATCTATCTTATCACTTGTCAAATGTGTTTTAAACAATACGTAGGTCAAACTTGTCAAACACTCCGATCCAGATTCAACCACCATCGTTTTGCAATCAAAAATGACACCCCAGTAGCTAAACATTTCAACCTTATCGATCATAACATCCAACATCTTAATATTATTGCTATCGATCACCTACCCCACTCCTACACCATCAGATTCAATAAAGAAACATTTTGGATCCACACTCTAAAAAGAAAGGAACCACAAGGGCCGGCTGAACATGAATAAACAGTCGTCTTTCCCCATTCATTTACGTCAATCGTTTCACATACACTCATTTACCTCCCACCTGCGGTCTGATGACTTATTGCTATAATTTTTTATTTCTGTAGTAACTAATACAATACTATACATGCTTTATTTGAATTCACATGTGGTCTGATGATTTATTGCTATAATTTTTTATTTCTGTAGTAACTAATACAATACTATACATGCTTTATTTGAATTCACATCTGGATGTTTATTCAGTCATATACATTTGTATGTATGTGTATTGATATTCTATATACGTCTATATACATATGTATAATATTTTTTTTTCTTCACACCTTCTAATAATACTCTTCTTTTAGGAATTTTTCAATTTAAATCACGCATTTTCAACGTTAAGGTTATATTTTATGTCATGTTCCTCCTCCTCCTCCACCTCCCCTCTTTCTCCTCCTCCTCCTCCTCCTCCTCCTCCTCCTCCTCATCATCATCATCATCATCATCATCACTCTCATTAATATTACCGTTATTACTATCATCGTGATAATAGTTGTTTCGACACTACCATGAATCTTCATACCATAATTTAGCGCATTCATCTCTAGGCCGCAATCCCATTCACAATAGACTCGTTTCATATGAAAGGTTTTCAAACGTTTCTTAGGCGGTTTTTTTTCCTCCTTATTTTGATAGCTCAAAAGATACATTTTCCGACGGCAACAACTCCATAAATATTATTAAGCCGCTCTTTCCTAACGACATCATGCTAAATGTCACGTGGCTTCTTTAAAAGAAAAGAGTGAAAGATCATTTCTCTGTACACTAGTGAACTGACCTCTGACCTCTGACCTGTTATTGAAATTCATATACTAACATGAAAGATCTGATGATTCAGACATTGACATAATTTATTAGAACAGCATGTATTTTCGCCTGAATAAAAACATGAGTATAGGCAGAAGCAGAAGAATGAGAGCCCACCAGTTTCATAGTACTCAATCACACGCACGTCTGCAGCTTTTGGGTTGGAAACATACAAGTCCTGGTCTTGCACAACATCCACTGTAAACCGCTTCCTGTGTCTGCTAAACTGCAGGCCAATGAGAAAGATATATTTGGTTATGTTGCTAATAGTCATCAAATCTCATTAAGCCTAAACTTTTAGCCGAAAATCTAAATTTGTCTTTTTTTCTTTCTTTTTTTCTTTTTAATTCTTGGAATGCTTATAAAAAACATTGTTCAGACAAGAATGTGCACAGTTATATAACTTTTTAAAAGATGGTCTAGATTATATATAAATATATATATAAAAAAACCACTTGAAAGAAAATGAAACAAACCTCGTCAAAGTAAAGATGGAGCAATCCTTTTTCTTCTTCATAATCAACTCTCTTGATGCCATTTGTAGCAGACAATGATTCCAGCTAGGGTCACGGACAGGAAATATTAAACTAGGTCAGTCCAATGCGCTGATGCATTTCTGTAGGCTATTTAGTTACATTTGGTTATTAACTGAGTTCCTGGACTGACTAAGTCGGTGAGTTGGGTATTTGGTTAATAATCAGATAGAAAGTTAAACTATGAGTAGGTGAGATATTTTATGCATTAAATTGCTGGACACACACTCACGTCACAATTATAGTGCGGCACAATTGAAATCAAAACAAATCAAATCAAAGGCTTTAACCATTAAATTTTTATAAAATTATTTTTTACATCTCCCCTCAACCTCTCTCTCTCTCTCTCTCTCTCTCTCTCTCTCTCTCTCTCTCCCTCTCTCTCTCCTCTAATGCGACTAGTAAGTACCCATTAAATGTTTTTAAAAGCAACATTACTTGAGCAGCTCCTTTTGTGGCAAATTGAAACATTAGTGAGGCAAATTGTTATAAGATGGGTGATAATCTGTTGGAATGACTGACTTTAAGTCCTGAGGGTCTCCGAATTTTGTTTGAGTGATTTACAGCTGAGACGTGTGAAGCAGGGTTGGATGAACCGAAGTTGGTTTTTGCCCCCGAGCTTTAGGTAAAAGTTTCCAGTCCTCGTCAAACGTGAGTTATGACAATGCACCGTCGGGTGAATACTTCAGGCATCTCAGATCATTGTCTGTTGGGTGACTTTCTGTCGCCCTGGGTGGATTGTTTTGAAGGTGCTGACTTGTCCATAGTTTTCAAAGAAACAATGATTTAAGCTCTTTACTTCATAGGATCTGGGAGATACCTTTGAAGTTCTGAAGATGGTAAGGTAGTCCATACGTAAATAAATTTAAGTGTTATTTACTTTCTTTCGATCAAACTGTGGATAGAGTCTACCTCCATATGAGTATGACCTTTTACTAGGATTTCTGTTGAACTTCACATTCTCGCTGTAAGGAAAACGCAGATAGTGCACTGACCAGTACAGAATTTTTGTTTTGATAATCCCAACCATCGCTATACAAAACAATTTTGTTAGCGCCTGATAGAGAGGACGAGTGATCAATAATGCAGCTTGTAAACTCGTTGGAGGTGAGTCGACCCTCTGCCTCATGTCATACATAGCACACAGCATCTTTTGTGACCATGTTGTACATAGTGAAATTGTGGACGGCCAATTTCGTTTTAAAGTATGCGCTTGAGGCGTTGGTTGATGGAGCCAAAAGTACACCTTGTAGATCCATGCAGATCACGACAGTGCCATTTCTTTCTTGAGCTTCTTTTTTGTCTTTGGCCTTCTCTTCTTTAGCTCTTCTCTTGTCGTTCATATGGGTTGTCCAGAATTATTTGTCATTCCCTGTCTCAAAGCCTTTGCGTATGTCGCACCTGTCCTTTTTTGGCCTAAATAGTGATATGGTTGTAGAGTTGAGCATCTCAGAAAAGGTCCTCAGTCCTAGAATAGGATAACCCTTTTCTGTGCAAGCAGTGGCATAGAAACGATGAAGGTCAATCATCGCTCGTAACTGTGGTTCTAGGTACAGTTTTGAAGTTCCCCGGCTACAGTAATGAGAGGGTAATTTTGATAAAAGATCCAGGAACTCATTTATAAACTCTTTAGCCTTCTCTGCTCTTTGATAGTGCGGATTATTTGGTCGCTGCATTGGTTTTTCTGGCTGCTCATCCATTGCTGATCTGACACAGTATTGGGTGAAACCGGTAGTGGCGAGAAACATGATCCTGCAGGCTTTTACATTTTTGCCTTTCGCCTTCAAGTGGTTATTCCAAGTAAAGGTTTTCTTTGGTGGTGTCTCAGTTTTGCTGTATCGCCGCTTAGGTTCACATTTTTCTAGGAGACCCTGAATAAACGCACGTTTTTCTCCCCATGTCAGTTTCCAGATGCCTTTCCTCTTCAGTTAGGTCCGAACAAGCGGTCGTTTTACACTTACAATTGCGCCTCATGCCAAGTTCTTTTGCTGGCTTTTCAGTTCCATTTTGTGAAACGTAATTCAAACCGATCTCTTTTAACTTTTTTTTTCTTTTATTTGCTGTCCATTCTGAAAGTCCTTTTCGCTTTCTTTTCTTTGAATGAAAGCATGGATCATAGTTTGTATCTGACATAGCATCTCTGGGTCATGACTCTGAATATTAAAGGAATACAAGAGTTTTTTCCTCAGCGATTGATGTTTTAGGGTAGTCAACAATTTGTTCTTCAGAGGCTGATGGTTGAGGGCAGTCAAAAGTTGTTTCTGCAGAGGCTGCAGGTTGAGGGCAGTCAGAAGTATTTTTACAGGGGCTGATGGTTGAGGGCAGTCAGAAGTTGTTTTTGCAGGGGCTTATGGTTGAGGGCGGTCAACAGTTGGTTCTGTAGAGGCTGATTGTTGACGCGTTCAACAGTTGGTTCTGCAGAGGATGCTGGTTGATGGCAGACAGAAGTTGGTTCTGCAGAGGCTGATGGTTAAGGGTAGACAACAGTTTGTTCCGCAGGGGCTGTTGGTTGAGGGCAAACAAAAGTTTGTTCTGCAGGGGCTGATGGTTGAGGGCAGACAACAGTTTGTTCCGCAGGGGTTGTTGGTTGAGACATTAGTTTTTTCCTCAGGGGCTGTTGGTTGAGACAAAAGTTTGTCCCGAAGAGGCTGATGGTTGAGGGCAGACAACAGTTTGTTCCGAAGGGGTTGTTGGTTGAGACAATAGTTTGTTCCTCAGGGGCTGTTGGTTGAGACAACAGTTTGTTCCGCAGGGGCTAATGGTTGTGGACGGTCAACAGTTAGTTCTGCAGAGGCTGATGGTTAAGAACGGTCAACAGTTGGTTCTGCAGAGGCTGAAGGTTGAGGGCGGTCAACAGCTGGTTCTGCGGAGGCTGTTGGTGGAGGGCAGTCAGAAGTTGTTTCTGCAGAGGCTAATGGTTGAGCGCAGTTATAAACTATTTTTGCAGAAGGTAAGTGGTCAGGTGAAGATGCGGCGAAGGGTTCTCCATTGTCCATTGAAAAAGACAAATGTGGATATGAGTTATCAAGGAATGTAAAATAATAGTCATCCATCTTACGAATAACTTCTGATATTATTAGATCTTCAAGGACTCAATTAGCCGCTGCTGATGAGTCCGACAAACTTAAAGAAGCCGTAGTGCATGATGTCACTTTAGTTGTTAATATTTGGGACTGCTTCTGTCTCTGTAATGACATATTAACAATTATTTTGCCTCGGCTCAGAGGAAATGAATCCATAGCTCTGGTAGAAAGGATGAGAAAATGTATCCAAATGTATTAAATTAAAAAATGAATCACCATAGATCTGGTATCACAAGGATAAAGAAGGACGAAGACCGAGCACGCCTCACTTACAGATACAATAGAGAGATGACGGATAGACCGATCACAAACTCCGGCTTGTAGACAACTGCTCGAAGATAGCCGGATTGAAATGCTGCATGTTGCATTCTTTCCTTCAAGACGGATGAAACCAGAGCGGTAATGACGCATAGCGTCAAGCGGAGCGTGAATTTATAAAACCTAAAACATCAAAATATACGTCTAATCGTTTTTTTTTTTTTTGTAAACCTAGACTTGATTTCATCGCATGCGAAACCCTCGGGTGCGAAAAATGTACAATTTTTTGCGTAGTAAAAAAATCTTGTTCACTTTTAATTACATTTCACAATTCATGCTTGTTTTGTGTATCAAGGAAAATCCATTTCTAGGTTTCAGTTCCATTTCAACTTTACCACTATACAGTGCCAGAAAATTTACACAGTTTAATATTTTCCCACGCAATTAAATAAGTTCTGGTTTGATCTACGTGTTTATTACACGCTTACTTTTCAAAAAATGGCTTTATTTCCACCAAATAAAGAAGAAACCCTCATCGGCGCAGTTGAATCTCGGCACATTTTTGTCAAATGATGCCAGTGACTCGTTGCACACTTGCTTATGCGAAAGACAATAAATGACGGACGCATTATAGATACATTTTTTATCCGTTAGTCGTCTTCAATTTGCTGGCAGTAGACGGGGCCAGTATATCTGCAGCCCAAGAATAATGAAGGTATGTTTTATGGGCAAATTCAAATTAATTTGAACGGTTATAACCATAGTAGTAACAATATGATAGAAGTGACAGTGATTATAATATTACTGTTTACAATTTCGTTTATACTTTTAAAGGAAAGTTTTGCAGCCGCCGCTGCTGCTGCTGCTGCTACTACTACTACTACCACTATTACTACTACTACTACTACTACTACTACTACTACTACTACTACTACT
>BLXT01007134.1:0-10598 GCA_019648995.1 Plakobranchus ocellatus | reverse complement strand
TAGACTCGGCGCTAAAAAGCCAATGAGTCTTCACCAAGGGAAAGTATTAGAAACTATGATAAATAAAAGGCTGACATTCCACCACAGAGACTAAATTAGAGTACAGATAGGACACTAGGCTAAATATGCGTTATCATTGACAAGGGCGCCACCAAGCGGTGGGAGTTTACAATTTGTAAACAACCACTGCGTAGTATACAAATTTTAAGCGAGGAAGCCAATGGTGCTCTGCAATTTCTTGTACAAATTCAAGACTGAAGAATCCATCGATGTCGTTTTTTCGCTTCCCGAAAGATAAAGAAAGGTAGAGAATAAAAGTAAAATAAATTATTATTTAAAAAAAGAACTTTTGTGATATGGCAGATCTTGATCTAGATCTAGGTCTAGTCAGGTTATTTCTACAAGAGTCTAGTTCTATTAGAGTCTAGATTCTAGATGTAGATCTATACTAATTTAGAGTCTAGATTCTAGACGTAGATCTATTCTTATCAAGAGTAAAATTTGGGAAAGTAAATATACGTAAAATGTTATTGCCATTCGGTTTCTATGATCTGGCTATTCAATAAAAAAAAAATGCAACAGTTCCATTTAAATATAAATTTACCTCGAAATAAAAAAAAACTTTAAAAAACTCTTAAGTTAAAAAACAATTACAATAAAATCAATAAATTCTAAATTAGATCTAAATATTTGGAATCTAGATCGAAAAAACGTTTTATGATGAATCTTTTTTTCTGTTGCTTTACATTGCCCGGTTCACCCATTAAACAAGCCTAGATCTAGATCTAGAATCAGCGGCGCAGTCATTGTGTACACGCTCAAAGGGGGCGTGGCCTTTGCACGCATTTTTTATTGCCTCAAAGAAGGAAGTGTCCCATCTTTACATATTACTTTACTATCTTTGAGTCCACATCGAGGCCTACATTTCTATAAGTGATAATCACCCAGATTTCCGTATAGCTATGCAGACTTTAGACCAAATGATAGTATTAGATAATTAATAATACATGAAGGCTGCCCCATGGGATCGCTCAGACAAAGCTCTAAAAGATCTGTACCACATCAAGATAAAACATGAAGGCCGCTCCATCTGCAACACAGAGACAGTGCTTTCAAAGGTCACCAACACATCAAGATGATATGTGAAGGCCGTTCCATCTGCATCATTGAGACAGTGCTCTCACAGGTCCCCAACACATGAAGATGAAACATGAAGGCCGTTCCATCTGCATCATTGAGACAGTGCTCTCACAAATCCCCAACACATCAAGATGAAACAGTAAGGCGGCTCCATCTGCATCATTGACACAATGCTCTCACAAATCTCTACCACATCAAGATGAAACAGTAAGGTGGCTCCATTTGCATCATTGAGACAATGCTCTCAAAGGTCCCCAACATATCAAGATGAAACATGAATGCAGCTCCATCTTCATCTCACATACAATGCTCTCACAAATCTCTACCACATCAAGATGAAACAGTTAGGTTGCCCCTTGGGCATCACTATGATAGTGTTCGCACAGCTCTAAACCACAGCAAAATGAAATATTCAGGTCGCCACATGGACAAAGCTAAGGCAGTGATCCCACAGCTCTCTACTATAGCAAGACGAAACATGAAGGCCGAGCCATCTTCATTACCCAGACACTGGTCGTGCAGTTGGCGATCACAGCAAAATAAAATATCATGGCCGTGTTATGTATATCACAGTCACTAAGACTGAGCTCTCACTGACGACGAATACAAGTCGGATTAACGGTATTTAACCGGCACAAAATGAAGATAATGAGAATTTTAACGTACTGTTTTACACTTTAATTAGATTCATGAGGGTGTCCAAGAATCGGGGTGGATAACAAGATGTGAAAGAGGTCTCAGATTGTCTGTGTAGCTTATTGCAGACCGTCCTATTGAATGCCCTTTGACGCTTAGCTTTATTTTGAAATACAAAAACTGCATAACACTGATGGCTTAGTATTTTGTACAAACCTTAGCAGTGAAACATATCTCTACATCATACTCCATGCTGTCTGCTACCACTTCACCGTCCTCCCTCACGTAATACACGAGGATGGTGAACTTAGGAGACATAACTCGCTTAATTCCGAATGTAATCGGGAAAGAGAACACCGTGTTAGAGACGCCCGAAGACCGCACTATAGGTCCAATGACGTTATCGCCTTTTCGTACTGGAATCAATAGAAAGCAATGGCATGCACAGGTAAACACCTGTAACTACATGTGCTCAGGTTAGATATTAAAGAAGCATATAAAAGCAAAAACGTTAATAACGTTCTTAGTTAAGCTTTTTCTTCTTAAATTTCAGCCTTTGCCTGGTTTTCAATCTAAAATCCTGTATTATTCTAAAAATCATTATCACCTGTACTATTGGACACCATTTTAAGAATAAAAATTCTGCGTAAATTACCGTTTCCAGGTCTAGATCATAGGTCTTTTGCTTGGTTTTACTTAATCTATTCGACATCTATGATCTTGGATATAAATCTCTTTTTTATATTCAATCAGACTCAATCTCCAGATATAATTTATCTATCTATCAATTAGATCAGGAAAGAGGCAATTTTGAAATTGTTTCGAGAAAAAAAATATGTTTTTCGCATTCTATTATTTTACCTGTGGTGAAATTGCGGTACCGACCATCTGTTAAAAAAACAAACAGTGAACGCATCCTTCATTGTGTATTTCAATATCTCTTCCTTCCTAAATCTTGATAAATGCACCGATTGTACTCATTTGATAAATCCCTTTCGGTATTTTCGCCCTATACAATAAGTAAGTTCATTTATAATTATACGAAAGGATTTCTCTCTGTTCATCAATAGCCACCTGGTACTGAGAAAGAAAGAAAGAAAGAAAAAAAAATCTGAATGCAGCACTGTTCTTCCCACTGTATAAAGATCCAGTTGTAAAGGTTATAGGGGATATGGAATAAAACGTAATTGACTTCATTTTAGCAAAGAAAAGACATGATTAAGATCACAAAAAGAAAAATAAAGTACAATTGTTCATTTCCAGTACAATTCTATACCTTGTACTTGGGTCTTCAAGATTTGTAAAACGTTTAGAAATGCGGTTTCTGAAAAAAATAAAGGCCTGTAAGCTTTTCTCATCACAAAAAAAAAGAAAATTTAAACTCTTTTTTCCTAATATATCCCAATAATCGTAAAAAAAAAATTAAAATAAAATATTACAAGCAGAATGCGTATTCTTATTACCTCCTAATAATTTCAATGACATCGAGAGTCAAGTCCATTAAAAATGAACCCAAAAGATTTTATTATCAAACGGTATGTTCGGAATTAAATCGGTTACCGGTATATATTTATATTTATCATAACTACATTTGAAGAAAAATAATACGTACTCGATTTGTAAGAAAAAAACTTCATATGAAAATAGTAAACTGATTGATTAAATAATTAAAACAATCACGGCTTGAACAAAGTGGAAACTATTCTTTGTTATATATCAGAACTAAAGAGGTGTTTTTTTTTCATCTACGTTTGTTCGAAATAAAAAGGGGAAATCCTTATCTATCCATCCTATTCCCCCCCCCTCCCCCTCNNNNCAAAAAAAAAAAAAAAAAAAAAACACATAGGTAGGGCGGACACGCTAGAGATCTAGGGCGGTACAAACCATTCCAGGCAGCTTGGCGTGCTCATTTTAACAAATTCGTTTTAAGAAACTTTTCACATTTTCGAAAGTATTTACACGTTTATGGAAGGCTTACCTTAGTGGATTCAGTAGCTTTGTACAAAAAATCGATGGAAATTGGAATTTTGATGACCTTTTTAAATATATCTTTGTTTGCCTTTTTAATGATAGATTTTTTTTTTTGAGCTATTCTGAAATCTTCTATTGCAGTGAATTGTTATGAGATGTACATCTCTAGCTAGAAACTGTAAACAAAACTCAATTCGTCGCGGAGTCGATTACCGCTATTTTCCAGTATCGATGTCCTGAATCAAGTAATCAATAATGCACCGCCGCGAATATTATTTTTTTTTTTTTATGGAACAGAAAAACTTTGTATTTAACATTATCTTACCTTTTCATTTACCACGTTCTGCTATCGAGCAAGATGCGCCTAATCAAAAGGAAAAAAAAGAACTTTTACGCGATTGTTGTTATCCTGATTCAAAATAGACCTGTGTTTTAAAGTTCGCAAAATTATTTAGGTTTTGCAAGATTCCCTTTAAAGTTGCCAAATTAGATAACTAATTATCAATGTGAACCAAATTTTTTTAAAAAGTTAAGAGATTGACATGCAACCTTGACCTAGTTCCTCAC
The DNA here is from genome assembly GCA_019648995.1 of Plakobranchus ocellatus. Taxonomy (NCBI): domain Eukaryota; kingdom Metazoa; phylum Mollusca; class Gastropoda; family Plakobranchidae; genus Plakobranchus; species Plakobranchus ocellatus. The sequence continues at coordinate 6,284 of BLXT01007134.1, read as the reverse complement.
TCTCAGCTGGCGGGATGACTATCGCAAAACGTAGGCTTATCGGATATACTCATTCTATACATAGCATCTTAACGGACGATGAAAGTTCACACTGAAACCCACATCGAAAGTAGTCTCGCATGTGTCTAAGATCAATTTTATGAATTTCGATGTCAGATACTGTTATAAGCTAACATATTTCTGATAACCAGACACCCTTGAACAGAGCTGCCCCACAGCAAACTTAACTCAAATGTGGTGAAACGCCCCATAGAGTCGCCATCTCTTTGTGTGAGTGTTTGTGTGTATGTAAATATATATGTTTATGTATAATATATATGCTTGTGTGTCTCTGTGTGCGAATGTTGAACCTGTACGGTCCAGAGTCAATGCATATTGCTCATTATTGAACCACCAGGAGTGCCACGTTGCCGTCGGACAGACTGATGGCGATTTTCTGGAGACATAGCATTTGCAACCAGTGCAAGGATCAAACCTATGCTGAGAAACTTCATCCACTTTCGTGGAGGCGCTAACCCTATTTTGAATACCTGCATCTATAATTATCAGAATTTCTTTAAAGAAATGAGAAAAACACTTGTGTCAAACGATCTAAATATGATATCAAATTATGATTAAACGCATCACATTTGGTAGATCTTTACCTCGGCTTCTTTGCAGTTTTGGTCTACAAGTACATTTCAAAATTAATGAAAATAATTATCATTATGCTAATATCAATAATCTTCATTGGCTTTTCCTCGCAAAACTTTGATTTCATCTAATTGCATATCCTCGTATATAAATCATTGTACTACCGTTGCGATGTCAAGTTTCTTTGGCCCTCATCAAGACCATCAATGACAGATATCAAGTTGAATAGCCTTGCAAGGTACATGGGGACTGGCTAAGTTTATTTTGCTTTTTTTATTCGCGATCAGTTCATGACTTTCGTGCCTGATGATCTCGAGATTTTGTCCGAGTCTTTGACTATTTCCTTTATACGACAAGACCGTCCATCATTTCATTATAAAATAGTGTCAGATATTCCACACAAGTTAAACACAGAATAACACTAGTACATTGCCAAACAAGTATAAAATAATGATTAAACCAAAACAAACCAAAAGAAGTCTCAATAACGTCCCGACACAATTCATCCCCACCCCGCCCTGTACCAGAGTGCAGGCTCATCATTTTATTGTTATTCATTATTATGTCATTTTATCTGTCCGCATAGGGAGATGGCGTATCATGTCCTTTAATAATAATAATAATAATAATAATAATAATAATAATAATAATAATAATAATAATGATAATAATAATAATAATAATAATAATAACAGTTACAGTAACAACAACAACAACAACAACAACAACAATACAAACAGAGCATGTTGGACAGACTCTGACTTACCAAGCAAAGGAGAATAAGCAATCCCGAATACAAAATTTAGATTATGATCATAAGACTAGATTAAGAGTAAAGCCATTAACGGCAGGGCAAAAATAGAATTTTAGGCTTTCATGCCCACCGTCAGGCCAAGACATTGATGGCGCAGCTTGAACCCACAACGCATGGATTCTTGCAAGTTACAAGGCGGGTTCAATATCCAATGAGCCACCACTGCCCAAAGCACAGAAATAAAATTCCTCTCATAATGTTTAAGATTCATGAGGTTTTTTACCCTTTTACAATTTGGATTAGATCTCTTAACCAAAAAAAAAAAAAAAAAAAAGCTCAACGATTTCATTTGATCTTGCCGGAAATATTTATCATTTCCATGTTTCTTTCGCGTACGTTCTCTTGTATATTATTAGGGCATTGTTTTCAGTAAGAGTTAAGAGATGAAAATAGATTGTCCTTGCTTTTAGAGATAGTAGTCAAAAGTCAAAGCCTTCACTAAGAAATTTGTAGAAACTAGATTTTTTTCTTCTCAATCTCTCTCTCTCTCTCTCTCTCTCTCTCTCTCTCTCTCTCTCTCTCTCTCTCTCTCTTTCTCTCTCTTCCTCTCTCATTCTTTCTTTTTTACTCTTTGTTTCTAACTATCCACGTATTTCTATTTCCCCTCCTCCCTTTTGCTGATAAAACCATAGATTTCGCGACCTGCGCATTGAGAGTATCATTCAGTAATAGGATCTATAGGGTACTGTCACTACTGCTACTGCTTTTGTGGTGCTACTGTTAAGTAACTGCTGATATTGCTAATGCCACTACCAATACAACTGCTTCTGCTTTTGCTACCGCTGTTTCTGCTGCTACTAATACTATTACTGCTAGGGCTGGTATTGCTACTTCTATAACTACCACCTCAACAACTACCGCTTGCATTGTCGTCACCGCCGCCGCCACCGCCACCGCCACTACTACTACTACTACTACTACTACTACTACTACTACTACTACTACTACTACTACTACTACTACTACTGCTACTGCTATTACTGCTACTGCTACTACTACTACTACTACTGCTACTACTACTACTACTACTACTACTACTACTACTACTACTACTACTACTACTACTACTACTACTACTATTATTTAAAAAATGATTTTTAAAAAAAAAAAAAAAAAAAAAAACTACAACCTCAGGCAGATAAGATGACAATTAGATACAAAACTTATTGAGACAAGCGTCAGGAATGCAGTTACTACCTACTGTCTTGAATAAGGCATTGGTGCTGGTGGTGGCAGTGATGTTATCGATGATTATTATGACTTCTAGCTTACAGGTTCAAAACGATTTTTACCGACAGGCCTAAAGGAAATCTTTGATTTTTAAATTGTTATTTTGCTACGATGCAAACATACAATCTGATTTGTACTCATAATAATACTTGGACATTCTAAGATCCAGCTTGATAGGCTCTTTCATATAACTTGCTCACATTTTTTTTAATCTCAAGGTTTAACCCTATTGCCCCCAGGATGCCTACAGCAGGATCAAATGAAAATATCCCTGCAGATTCCAGGCCAAGTTCAATAGCCTCGAGACACCAACGCTCTCGAACCATATGATAGACCCCATCAATAAATATTATAAAGCGATAGTACTAGCAAACCGTCTGTGTTTGGTTACAGTGTGAAAAAGGAAAACTCCCCGGATTCGATGAAAATAACTAAGAATTGCATCTTTAAGTGACAATTCTATTTACTTCTGAGGTTATCTAAAATTATTTATCTTCGTTGAGGCTCTCAGAGGCATTCGGAAGGATATGATGGCTCAGGAAAAAGTTGTGTGCACATCAATCGATTCCGGCCGCAGCTCTATAGCCCTTTTGGCTGTTTGTGATTGTATTTTACGGCACGTTTAAGCAGTTCTGGCGGGTGGAATTGTTATGAGAGCGAACATATTAACGTGCACCAGTAAATTAATTCGTTTTCTTAAGTACACACAAGCATACATTCAAAGTTTCCCGTATCGAAACCATATTCCCGTTCTATTTGCTTCTTCACAGAACTCAATCGTTTGGTCTGCGTTTGGCTCGGCGCTGATGACAGAGCGAACTTTCGCCGTGGAATCCCAGCAGGTTTCAGGCTGAGTTTGCTCTCAACTGCGCCACACTAAAGCCACGGTTTTGCAAAGAGATTGCCCCCTACAAGATAGCATTCGAAGCCTGAAGCCTTAGATCGAGAATGCGAAAAGCCACTGTGGCACGCTCCTTTTGACCCGGTACCCGCGGTTGTCGAGTCCAGGCCCAGTCCAGGCTAAGGACACAATTTCAGTTTGATGAATCGATCGTTCTGCTATATGGCCGCAGGATGTTGATCTCTGGATTTCTTTCCATCGCTTCCTCTAGCAGCGCCGTCCTTTTCTCTCAAATACATATCAGATATTCAGAAAAAAAATTAGTGAAACCGTTTTAAATATTAGGTTAAAGATGAATTGCAATTTGTCCCAGTTTTTTTTTAGATACCAAGTTGTTTAAGCAACTTTTTTTACAAAACAGCTTTACCTCTAGAGAAAGTTTGTACTCGCAAATTTTATTGTGATATTTTTCATTGACGGACTTGGAATGTTTAGTTGCCTGGTTGTTACCAACTACCCAGGACCTATCAACTAAGTTTTGATTGATTGATTTAGTGTTGATATACCGATTCCAACATTCATTCATGATATCAGAGTTTCTTTCCCTAATTTTTTCTCATAGGATTCTTTTTCTTTTATCACGCAAAAGCTAAAACCTCGTTTAATACCTGCATAAATATAGTATAGCTAACGAAAAAAATAAAGGACGTTATCCCAGGTTTTGCAATTGTGTCAAACGTCTTTAGGCTTTCGTGAGATGAAAAATTCAGAATGTGTTTAAAACTTGTTTACGTTTTGATATCGTTAAACAATAAGCCTATACATTTGTACTATTTTAATATAACGGTTTTGAATGAACATGCAAAGAGAATTGTTCTCTCTAAAGAGTATGGAAACATCAGGAACATTGTTATAAATTTTCTTATGATCTAGCAAGCTGAACTGTTTAATAAATAATATTTTTCGAGCTGTGTAAAAGTTGCCATAAGTATAAACAGCCAGTTCCTCTTTCTTCAAAGGTGACTTGATGTGATTCTTTTTCGTATGACAAACTGATGTAAAACAAAACAACCATTTTCAAGCACGTGCGATAAAAAAAATGGCTGAAGATGTATCTAAGAATGGCTTAAGAACAATATGATGATAGCAAATGTGAAGGCTATGACAGTAAGCAATGAATATTTGGATGTAATGAAGATATTTGACTACCAAGAGTATGATGGATTGAATAGGAATGAAATCAAGAAACATCTAGTCGGAAATATCAAGAAAGTGTAAGAATTTAGACTGCTCAACTCACATGTCAAGTTTAAGGCAGGAAGACTTGGGATCCAAAAGTTCCATAAAGACTTGACCCAGAAAAATGTCATGAGCCCACTGGCATATATTCCTCAAAATAATCCTTTAGTGTATCAAGACCAAAGGACAGAGACCAAGAAATGGACAAGCTTACGATCGATAATTCCTAGAAATTAATCAAAGCGACATCACAAGACCTGCTCTGCACCAAAACCTCTAAAGATCGGAAAAGCATGAGAAAACTATACCACTTTGAAAGAGGATTGTGGGAAACAACATGAAGATAAGAGACCGACCATGGAAGGAAAGATCTAGTAAAGCTGAAATGAAGAAACAAAATGGGAGCCTTCCATTCCCGGGTTTGACCTGACAAGAAATCAAGAAGTATTTATGATGATGGTTAAGCCAAATGCGAAACTTGCACTTCACTGGCTCCTGCTTATTTTATTTTTATTTTTGTTTATTCGGTTGTTTGTTTCATGAAATTCATTCTTAAGGTTTTCTTCATGTAAAATGCTACCCACAGTTAATGTTTTATCCTTGACTACAATCAAGTGAAAAAGCTACATTGTGTGTGTCACAGTGAAAGTAATATAAAAGATGCGGTGATATAGCATAGATATCAAGACATTCGAAAAGAGTAAGAGCAGGGATATAATGAGGAATGCGACGCATGCATTTGATAAAACATGCATTTTTACCAGATCCCGCAAGCGACTTCCATGCGAATATTCCAGATATAGGCTGACGCGGTCTGCCCCTGTGTTATCCGTGACAAATGATCGGTGCAGACTGAAGTCGGAGCGAGTTTGTCAAGCACTGCATTACCAATACTTCTGGTAGAAAATTTGTAGCTTCCGACAATTTGCCCTTAGAGAGCAACCCTCTGACTGATGAAAAGCTTTGTAATATAATCTCAGATATATCTACAGATATGGGATTCTTTTAAATAGCCCATTCTGCGAGAGGGACTGACCTCTCGGTACAATCTTTTTCGGCAAAGCTGTAGTATTTGCTCATAGTGCCACAGATTTCAATATGATCGATAGGGTTTTTCTTCACTACGTCCGTCCTCTATGTTTAGTACAAAGCTTGCAAATGTCTACAAGGCTCACATGGATAAGTCACCGAAACCTTCAACGAAGAGTTTTTATACACTTTTGTGAGCAACAAGCCATTAGACGGGATGTTTTGTCGCCTTTTTATAGCCCGACCACTGTTAGATTGGAAACATATATAGACAATCTCAACATATCACAAAACGATCAATGAATACAAAAGCGTGATAAAGGATAAAAAGAAACTGGTTGTAGAATCAATGGCATCTAAGAAAACAAAGATTGCATAAGACATTAGTGGAAGCTAACAAGAAGCGGATGTAGCGAATTTGAAAAGCCAGGCAATCAAAGATTTATTAAGGAGAGAGAGAGATGTAACATTATTCGGTCCCACTCCCATGTTAGTCAT
>BLXT01007133.1:19195-31063 GCA_019648995.1 Plakobranchus ocellatus | reverse complement strand
ACACAAATAACATCTAATCAAAAGCTATGGAGTAAAAAGATGTGATAAAGAAGTCGCTTGCCCTAATTAGATGGGACGAACGGAAGAAAAGGAAAATATGAAAGTGATAATCACCAAATAAGAAAAAATACAAAGAATAAAAAGAAAGAGAAAATAAAAAAAAAACCAAGCGTAAAACAATTCTAAAAGCGCGCAGGGAAAGGAACAAAGAAGAAAGCTATGAGTACAGAATGACACTCCTTTATTCATCCAAGCGTGGCGAAAGATAGCATTCAGAAATTGGGAGAAAATGAAGAAATGAACGATGAATAACAAAAAAAAAAAAAAAGAAGAACAAATCAACAGAGGAAAAAAACAGCCGTGCCGAGGATGTGCCGCCAAAAACCATAATTAAGTAGTATTAGACCTTCCAAAATGATGGTTTGATCAATAGAAGGTTTTTAATCATGCTCAGGTTACAGCTAGGTATGATCATATTATTCTGGTGTTTTGGCCGTCGGAATAAAAACAAATAACAAAATATCTGCATATCTCAAACAAAGAAAAGCAGTGAAAGAAAAGTATCATTGGTCGCGGAAAACCATAGTTTCCAACTAGATCAGCTTCGCCCCTCCCTCTGTTTATTCTTTTTATTCTTCCTCAAACCAGGCAATGAAGGGTATGAACTGGTGAGAGGGGGTTCCTGCAGATTTCAGGGCAATGAATGAATTGCAATGGCATAATTTGATGCAGTCCTGCAACTGCGAGCTCCGTAGAGGCGCGAAACGCTATTGCTTCAGACAGGCGTGATAATTGACAGAACAGCTCGATCTCATGCAAGCAAGAGAACCGACGTAGATAGTTATGCTTTGCAATATATAACAAAGGCAGGCGGTAAACGTATATTGTCAGTGATTTCGCTTTAATTGACAGCAGCAGATGAACCTAAGCTTTTCATTACATGTATAGTTTGACTTCATTCTTTTGTTTGTTTGTTTCTCTTTTTTTTCTCTTTTGTTCGTTGCTGCTTTTGTAAATAACTCTTTGTCTCTGCTGTCTTGGCCAAAGTCGGTGTTTTTCGTGTTACTCTACTGTCTTGAATATTATTGTTGTCAATCCTATTGTTGTTGTTGTTGTTGTTGTTGCTTTTGTTGCTGTTGTTATTGTTACTGTTGTTGTTGTTGTTGTTGTTGTTGTTGTTGTTGTTGTTGTTGTTGTTGTTGTTGTTGATGATGTTGATGATGATAATTTAAAACAAACTTTGCCTGTTAAGAGACAGATAAATTATGAGACTTTATTGGACAATGTATTATTTGTACAAAAGATTAAGCATCGTGGTAATAATGGTATGTCAACTATTGCACACTGTGCGCCCTTACATAACTGAATGCTTCACGGTACCTGTCTGAGGGGCAAGGCCAAGATGTAACTGACAGGCCTTACGGTTTAACCCCGCTCTTTCAAGTGGGGAGGGGATTGGCAAATATTATTATTCAGAAGATATAAGGGTTGAATGTGTGAGAAAGGAGTTAGTAGTAGTTTTGTTTTGGTTTTAAGATAGATACCAGAATAGTTAAGAGCTTTTTAGCATTTAAAGAAAAATAAAAATTATTATAGAAAAATTGGCTTTGTACTTTTGTCTTCAGTGTTCGTTACGCAAATTTGTTTAAAACTAATCAACCTCTCACTGACGCCCCGTATACAGCACACGGTGGAGCTGCTATGCTAAATTTTAGATTTTGTTAGACCTTAGTGTGATTTTTGTTGTTCATTTTGGAGTACTCTTCGCTGTTTATTATCTTTGTGCCTGCTTTTAATTTTTAATGAAGATCAACCGCTACCCTCGAAATTCATCAGCAACTCCAGATATGTCAAGCAGGCTAAACGTGACCATACCTCAATTTTCGGGACTCTCTACATCATCTGTAACCCCGCGCCAGTTTCTTACGGACTTTGAAATTTTCACCGCTTTATGCAACATCAGTGGCGATTCCAAATTGGTGGCCACTTTCCAACTTCACCTCACTGATGAAGCGAGATGGTGGTTCGATGACCTGCCCAGCGACCTGAGGAGTTCTTGGGCCAAAGTCAAGGACGCTTTCCAGCTCCGGTTCGTCCAGCGGAACTCGGCGAACACGTCTGATTTTATTCATCAGGAGAATCTGTTTCTCCAGGTGCAGCTCGCCCCAGGTCAGTCCATCAACAGCTTTTTTTATTCCATCAAAGAAAAAGTCGTAACTCTAGGAAAGTTGCAATCCGATTTATTGGCCAGATTTGTTGATGGTCTGCCTCCAGACTTGGCATTATTTGTCCGGGCCGGTCATCCGTCTTCTCCGGAGATAGCTCTCTCAGCCGCAAGGAACGGCGAAGCTTATGGCTACAGGCAGCAGAGCCCTGCTCCACAGCCCCGGTGCGCTGCTGCTGCCACCAGTCGCAGCTCTGATGACATTGTCGCCCTACGGAGAGAACTGCGCCAATTCTCTGACCAGGTTCGCAGTCTGGTTATCTCTCCGCCTCGACCTCAGGGCCCTCAAGAAAATGGCCCCAGGGTCAGCAGACCTCCCCAAGCTCGACGAAGTGACCCACCCAACAGCGGACCTCCGCCCATACAGTGTCAACTCTGCGGTCGAGTGGGTCATGTTGCTAGAACCTGTCGGTCCCGGCCTTTAAACTACTAGGACCCGAGACTGCATCTACTGGAGGTGTAACCACTCCACCTGTCTCGGGCCACTCTCGACACATTCGACGCCACTCCCGGACTCTCCACAAACGCGCACGAGAACCCTGTCGTCCCGAGACACATCGGGTGGCCATGTCCCATTACTTTGGTGTCGGTGACGACGGCAATGACCACGCTGATGACGACGACAATGATAAGGGCGATGACGGCACAGACAACGGTTCATCAGATCATTTAAATTCCAACACATCATCAACCCTGTCATAGCTTCAGGTACAGGTCAATCGGACATCTCCTGTTCAGGCACTAATGGACACAGGCAATAGAGTAGTATTAATATAATTAGTAGACAGCTATATGACACTTTGAACTCTCCCATTCACAAACAATCTAATGACTCCATAGTTCTTGCTAATGGCCAAATTATTTCTGTGTTTGGCACTACCCGTCCCTTGATTTCCTCCCGGTTTGGAGACAGGTATGACATGTTTTTTATTCTGGAAAATACTTCCCACCCTTGATTTTAGGAACGCCTTTTTTTACATAGTTTTAAGCTTATTTTGAATTTTGCACATTCTCCTTGCCATGTCACACAAGATTGTAAAGTTCGCGCTGTCAATGCCTCCACCGTTCCCCCAAATTCTGAATCTATAGTGTGGGTTAAGTTTCTACCAAATGTTTTAGTCGGCTCGCAAGGCACGTGTGTCCAAGCGAACCCCCAAACCTCCCAACTTTTATGTGCCAGGGCAATTGTTACAAAGAACCCCAACAATAGAATTCCGGTGAAGGTTTTTAATCCCACAATCATGATGTAATGATTTATAAAAGATCTGTTATTTGGCATTTTCAACCTTTTGAAAATAATACTACGATTCATTTATCTTCCACTGCTTCTAACACTTCATCATTGCAAAAAAGGTCCGGATGATCATGAGAAATTTAAAAAGAACAACGGTTTGGAGGCATCTGACAACCTGACTGATCCCATGAAATTAGAGTTATATCAATTGCTTTTTGCCAAAAGAAAGGCATTTGTCAGCAAAGACAACTCTCTGATTTGGGGAAATGTGATATTGCTGAAATGACAATCAAGTTGAAGCCAGAAGCGAGACCGAAACACCAGAAACCATATCGGTTATCCCCTGACAAGAAGAAGGTCTTAAAGCACCAGCTTGAACATCTTCTTGAGCAAGGTATCATTGCTCCTTCATCTGCTCATGAAGATATTCCAATAACCAGTCCTGTAGTTTTAGTCGAAAAAAGAACAAAATCAGAGACAAAGAACACTTCTGAAAAAGAACGCAGTCTTCGATCGTATAGGTTTTGTGTTGATTTTAGATTCCTTAATTCACAGACTGAAGAATTCTGCTACCCAATCCCCAATATTCAGGACTTAACGGAATCGGTTAATAACAGTCACCCAAAGTTTATTTCTTGCTTCAATCTCAGCTCTGGTTTCTTCCAAATGAAAATATCTGAATCCTCATCAAAATATACTGCTTTTAATACCCATGTTGGCGGTTTCAAATTTTTACGGGTTCCTCAAGGAATATAAACAGTCCCCAATTATTTTGCTTTTTGCACGGACAAACTGTTAAAACATCCCTCTTTGTCCAATGCTAATGTTTTGTGCTATATTGATGATTGTGTTCTGTTCAACCACTCCTGGGAAGCTCATTTGTCAGATCTTAGAGTTTTGCTTGATTGCTTTATTTCTGCTGGACTTAAACTTAACCCTGAGAAATGTCAGTTTGCCCGTGACAAATGCGTTTTCCTTGGCCATGAAATCAGTGCGGATGGTATGAAACCACCTGATGACAAAATACAAACCGTCAAAAATTACCCTCGTCCCCACAGTCAAAAAGAACTGAAAAGATTTCTCAGTTTTATGAATTGGTTTCGGAAATTCATTCCCAATTTTTCAAATATCGCCTTTTCCCTTTCAGAACTTCTTAAAAAATATGTAAAATTTGATTGGACTGGTGCATGTGAACAATCTTTCTTAGCGTTAAAGGACGCGCTTATTCGTTCAAAATCCCTGTCATATCCTCGCACTGATTTACCGCTAATTTTAAGCGTGGATTCATGCTCACGTGGCACTGGTTATATGTTATATTTTGTACTGCCGGAAAGTGAGTGTCCTGGACTCAGCGTGGACGATAGAATCAGAGTGGTTTGGTTCGGATCTAAGTCTCTGAAAAACTATCAAAGAAGTTATGGCCCCACAAAACTTGAACTGCTTGGAATGGTCCATGCTATCCTTGATTGCGCCCCATATTTACGAGGCAGGCATTTCACGCTCCAGTGTGATCATCAATGCCTAAAACCCCTATTCCAAAAGCAATTTCGTGGCGCTATCTATGAAAGATGGCTGACAATTCTTCAACAGTTTGATTTTGAAATTGTGTATAAGCCTGCTGCTGAAATGTCTGTCCCAGACGCCTTATCTTGCTGTGCGCCACAGAACCAACCCGAACATGAAATAGATAGTCCCTCTGAGCATGATCCTCACTTTTCTTATGTTTGCCTCCATCGGATAATCAGGAAACAGAATGCTACTATCATTGTTTACATGCATAGCCAAGCAATCAAACTGATAATTCTGACCGCACAGATGACAATGTTGATGATCTTTCTATAATGCTTGAAACGAGAACAAAACGACTGACAGAGAGCTTGAATGTGTTCAATTCTTCAAGTTTTTCACTCGCAACTGTGTCAACTCTTCAGAAGAAAGATCCCGACCTTTCCCCCATCATCACTTATCTGGAGAATAGTACACTGCCATCCTCTCAAAAATTGTCACGCCAAATTGTATTTAAACAACCTCACTATTCTCCGATAGATGGAGTTTTGTTTCACTCTTGGGAGCCAAAAACGAAGAGAAAGTTTGTTTCTCATGACTACACATTAGTTCTACCCAAAGTACTTCAGAAGCCTGTTATTGACATGTATCACTCTTCATCCCTTGCTGCTCATGCTGGCATCACTGCCACATTGCAAAGAGTGAAAGCTGATTTTTACTTTGAGAGAATGTCTGTACTGATTTCTGATTTTGTCAAATCTTGCGACCTCTGTCAAAGACGGAAAATTGGTAGACATAACAAATCACCAGTGACTGCCATACCTGTCCCTTCAAAGCCTTTTTCAGTGTGGGAAATAGATTTGTTTGGTCCCTTACCACTTACTGCCCAGGGCAACGCTTAAGTTTTTACTGCTATTTGTACCTTTAGTAAATTTGTGCATGCGGTGCCTTTGAAATCTAAAGATAGTATCAGTGTTTCTAATGCTATTTTTGACTTGTGTACATTGCACGGTGTGCCTGACTGTTTGCTGAGCGATCTGGGTATTGAAATGACGTCTGTTATAACAAAACATGTTTGTCAATTATTACACGTTCCTCAACAGTTCACTCCCGCGTTTTCTCATTTTGTACTGGGTGGCATTGAAAGAGTGCATAGGTCCATGGCTGAGCGACTTATACCTTTTCTTAACAACAGTAAGACAAACTGGGATTCTGTTCTCAGCGCCATCACTTTCTCCATCAATACCTCTGTACATTCCACGACAGGATATTCCCCATTCATGGTACTTTACGGGCAGGAACCGCAATTTCCCCTGTCCGCCTCACTCAGTCAGAACAGTCTACTGTCTGACACCGCGGAGGTTCGTCATTACATGAACAATCAACAGAGAAAGTTGGATATGATAAGACAGTACGTGAAAGAGAACATTGAAACTATGCAAGCGCGTATGTGTGCCAGGTGATTATGTTTATCTCAATGCCGAGTATTCCGGCCCAGCCAGAAAGTTTCACTACTCATACAGCGGGCCTTTTGTAATTCACGAAGTCAAATCTAATCATATCGTTGTACTTCGTGACCTTCACAGAGATAAACTTTTCCCCAACATTCATCTCAATCGTAAGAAGGCGTACGTACACGCTAACAACCCATCATTTGTGTTTTCCCCGGATGATTTTCCCCCGTTAGTGGCCACCCGTGTCGAAATTCCACCGGTCCACAATATACCCGCCATATCCCCTGATCTGAGCGCTGGCAATCCTTCTCACGTTCCGGCTGTCGGACGCTCTGCAAGACTCCAGTCAAAAAACCCGGTCATGTACAACGAGTCTTTGTCTCACGGCGCCTTGCCTAAAGATAGTGACATTTCTTACAAAATCAAAAGAGTCATTGGCCAAAAGGCTAGCGGCAACACCATTTTAAGTCAGTTTCAAAGGGGAGTCCTCGAGTGATGCCGTTTGGGTTCCATTCCATAAACTCGATCAGACAGCGAAGGCAAATGTTCTTGCGAATCCGCCCCCCTTTCTGTAGCTCTCTTTGTAAGCCCGCCACCATTGACCTCTTCAACAACTGTGCCTCATCATATATAATGTATTTACCTTTATTTGAAAAGTTGTAATCCGAGATGCTTTTCGCCCTTTTTTAATGTACTGTACAATATAATGCAATTGTGCTAGTTGTGAGAGATTTTCTCGTACGTTCTGACACTCCCTGTCACCTTAAATTTTAGTAAAACATTTTATGACTTAAATTTACTTATTACAGCTCGTATTCATTTAATTTTAATGATGCCATGTATGCAACTCCTTATGTATATATTTTATGACCAATTTATTGGCCATGTATGTTGCCTTCTGTCTTTTTACGAGTGCACATTTTTTTTTTCTTTTCTCTTTCTCTGCTTGGCAGGAACTTTAGTGAAGGCAACTTCATTCACTTTCTTTGATGTCTCCCTTCTTCCATCTTCAACAATTTCCTCATATCATTTCTAGCACACAAACCATAAGTGACCTTTCCGTTAACCATCCCTCGTTCTGCTTGACGAGAAATTCACCGTCGAGCTGCGAACTTCGCCTCGTGCGCTCATGATTTATGTTCCCCTTCCCGTCACACTTTACGCTGTTTTCGTGAATGTAGATTCATCGCTTTGGGCTGATGTTATCATGTTAGGCCACCGACTTCTTTCTTTCATTACATCTCATTTTTTGCATAACGGTCTCCTGCAGCCTACTTTTTCCATACTGGTATTTCTCACCGACTTTTTTTTTTTTTTGTACGATATACGCATATACATTTTTTTTCGATGTAGAGTTTTTACGCCAACTTTTATATGGGAAGGCATACTGTATGTCCAATGTCCTTTTCATTCATCCATTCATTCATTTATTCACGCATCGTATACCGATTTTCCTTTTTTCTTCCTCGCTTATATTGTGAGCTTGTTATATTGGGTTGACATACCTTTATTACTTTCTTTTCCCAATAATTCTTATCCTAAGATTATTGTCTTTTGGGGGCGGCATGTGATAATAATGGTATGTCAACTATTGCACACTGTGCGCCCTTTCATAACTGAATGCTTCACGGTATCTGTCTGAGCGGCAAGGCCAAGTTGTAACTGACAGGCCTCACGGTTTAACCCCGCCCTTTCAAGTCGGGAGGGGATTGGCAAATATTATTATTCAGAAGATATAAGGGTTGAATGAGTGAGAAAGGAGTTAAAAGTAGTTTTGTTTTGGCTTTAAGATAAATACCAGAAAACTTAAGATCTCTTTAGCATTTAAAGAAAAAGAAAAATTATTATAGGAAAAATTGGCCATGTACTTTTGTCTTCAATGTTCGTTACGCAAATTTGTTTAAAACTAATCAACCTCTCACTGACGTCCCGTATAGGCCTACAGCACGGCATATAGATATACAAATTATTTTGAAAGTTATCAAGTTCCTTAATTCTTTAGTGTGTGTGTGTTATCTCAAGGTTTGGAACCCGCGAAATAAACCATATAAGAATCTCGTGTGTCAAAAATGCAGGAAAAGATAACACATATTAAATTTAGTTGGATTAGAGCTTCTGCATTAAAGTATAACTGTACTGCATGAACCTAAAGACCTTTTTAATATCGTCATCATCATGAACTGGCTAAAACTCAGAGAAAATAGCATTCCTGATGTCATGTCTTAACAGCTTTGTATCTTATCTTTCTGCCCGCCTAGGATACCTATTGACCTTTTATGCCCCTCATATATTTCCAATTGCATATCTCAGTCTATCCCTCTTTGTATCTCTGGTTGTCTCTCATAGCATCCGTTGAAGTATGAAAGGTCACTTTCCTTCAATTATCATTATGCTATTTGACATTTGTCCTAGTTCTAGTCCCAATTGGCTTTTAAGACAAAGAGATAGTTCATATACTGCAAAACGAAGAAGTTCCCAAGTAATTAATTAAGCGCACGTGACCAGAAAATAACGGAATCGAACACTGCAGGCAAATACGACACGCAATTAAATTGTATAAAAAATATGAAAATATGAATGACTCTTAAACATGACATCATTGACACAGCAAAAGTAACGAAGTATGAAATTTATATAATGTCCGTCACTTATCTCGCTCCTCATTTCTCTATCTGGACTCAGACAAGTTGTCAGCTCATCAGATGAAGGTAGCACACTCTAGCTGTTCTGTAATATCTCTGGGCTTCAATTGTAAACCGGTGTGCATGTCTCTTTTTCTCCATCTATCTATCTCTTTTCCCACATGCCACTGAGAACAGTTTGGAGCACTGTCGGCGCTCTCTCTCTATATTGTTTTCAAAGTTGTAGCTGGCTCTGAAGAAGATAAAATAATCAACTAGAATAAAATGAAACCTACTTTACTGACGAATGATGATGATGATGATGATGATGATGATGATGATGATGATGATGATGATGATGATGATGATGATGATGATGATAACGAGGATGAGGATGATGATGATGATGATGATGATGATAATGATGATGATGATGATGATGGGGAGGAAGAGGAGAAGGTGGAAGAGAAGGAAGGAAGGACGGAAAAGGAAGGAGAAGAATAAGACACGTTCACTCTGGCGATTCACATATTTCAAGTACATTAGGTTCTGTTACCTAAGTTTCAGGTTATGGCTGTTGTCACCTGCTTCACCATTCTCTTTCACTCATTAGATTGTAGAGCAGTTAGAACTGTCGGGGACAGGATTCCAAAAGTCTTGGGTTGAAACCATGGTCTGCTCCGCCCCGATGTTTTGTTGCTGGTTGAGAAAAAATACTTTATCATTGAAAGAGCTCAGTCTGTACATAGTTTTTAAATTTTTAGTGTGTCGCATTTGGTTGGGCAGTTCACTATTAAGCGAGAGGTCAGACATTCGAATCCCAATCGGGCCTCAACACAATTTTTCGTTGCTTCCCGGTCAAATTTCTAAAAGTGTAGCTAGGTATCTTAGGATCCGAGGAGAGTAAATGCAGCCAGGAAAACAAAGGCAAACCTTCTCAGAATGTCGCATACCAAGAACAATCAGGACCCTATACTGGTCATCCGATGCTTGGACCAAGCATTGGACTCACCTGACATTTTTAGTGCCAAACATGAATGTAGCAGCTCTGTATTAAATTGTTTGGGTTTTTTTTGTGCATGATACACTACTAATGGTTTCAGACTATTTGGCCCTCGAACCTTCAGGCACGAGAGCTAACCCTGTAAATTTCAGGGTAGGTTGGCTAACCATTTCACCATCGCAAATCTGTTTTCCTGATAGACTGTAGAGCTCTTTTTTAAACCATGAATTTTACAATGTGTATTTCAGCCTCAACAGCGGCATTCTATTCTGTCTCAACCTATTACATCTTATTATACCTCAACCCAATAGGCGTTTCTGTGGTGTACGGTCCGTCTACTACTTTGCGATTGTCAGCTCAGAGGTAAAGTGAAATTACAACCGTACAAAAGAAAACATAGGTTTTGGAGAAGAAGTGAAAAACAATAAACTTCACCAGTCTTGACAGCCATAAGTGATTTTACCTAATTTTTATATCACCTTATTCCAAGGACCCCTACCTGAATTTTGAAAAGCTCAGAAGTAAAATGAAATTGCAGTTATACAAAAAGAAATGTAGATTCAGAAAAGATAGGAAAAACATTTTTTAAAAAGTCATTCCCATAGTATAAGAGAAAACTTTGGTTTTAAATTGTCAGGTTATGACCACATATTACTTTGATATGAATTCAAATCAGGACTTAAATATCGTATTTATTTTTTGCTCGACATGTGAATAATGACATTATTATTCAAATTTACAACAATTTCAACTCCTCCAGCCTTGCAGACATTTTCGATCATGTTGCTAAAAATGAACAAATCCGCTGGATGATTTTAAGCTTTGACACATAGCTCGTCCACTATACTGTGATCTCAGCCAGGCTTGATTATGAACCAATTTAGCTAGCATTTGGAAAAATGTCAAAGAATATCGAGACACACAATTTAAGAGCTGTGTATATTTTACCTTGCAACATTCAGAGGTTTTCCCTGTGTCGGGTATGGCGCCGGATAGAGCTACACGCTTAGCTTAGTTTTGATTGGAATAGATAGAAGGAGGAAAAAAATGACATCTGACAGATTTTGCGCCACGTGTGTAGACTGGTCTCGTGGGTGATGTTTTGATTGTTTGTATGAATGGGTATGTATGTATGTGTGTCTGAATAATGGCACGGGGCTATGGTCTGGCTGAAAAGTCCTATAAGCTTTCATAGGCGACAAGTTAATTACATGTATAATAATTAAGAGCAAACACGAGTTGTGAGTTCATGAATCGTATATGATAGTCCTAGATCTCCTTCAAGGCGCAGTAGGCGAGAGCGCGAGGAAATGAGGAAAGAGGCAATGGCAAGAGGAGAGTGAGTCGCGTTCAGGGGTCAGTGAAGACCCGTGAGCATGTCATCAGAATGTGCTTAGGATTAGCGTTTTAGTCCCCTGAGCAGAACTCGAGCCTGTGAATGACTCGAACCCGCGAGAAAAAGAAAACTTATTCGTCTGCCCCTGTATGACCAACATCCCACGTCTTTGTGAAGAATGCAATAATGAATATTAATTTCAAATACTTTGTGTACTCTACGTTTGACCTCTATCTTAAATTCATGCTTTAAAATCTGACTTGTTGAAACTTTAAAAAAGTCGTATAACGCAAAGGTGGTTATGTCATTGGACACATTTGTTCACAAGTTACAATAATATTTTTTTTCTCTCTGCCTCGTTTTCCTACTTAAATAGTATTATGGGTGTTTGTTGAGTGGGGAAGGGAAAACGGTGGCGAGAAAGGAGGAGGGTATAGGTAGAGGACATAGAGAGGGAGGTGGGGGAGGAGGCGGTACAATGGAGGAGATA
>BLXT01007118.1:1191061-1207995 GCA_019648995.1 Plakobranchus ocellatus | reverse complement strand
TTTTCTATTCAAGAGAAACTCAATGGCCAGTATTTTGACTTTAGTTTTTTTCAGCCAAATAACTGTGTGTACAAAACTTTAGAATTAATACCTAAATTATCTTTAATTGAAACTAAAATCACTTTGCTAATTTTGTACTCCGTGCTCTAAATTAATGGCATGAATTAAGGTGTTTTCATAAAAAAAAGATCATTGTAGAAAGATATTGCAAAGTTAATCATGATCAAAATGAAATCGAACTTTTTCAAGTTGTGAAGTCTGATTATAATGAAATAAATTCTTTGAAAATATAAAATATAAACTAGAAAGTGCAAATAATCTAGAGCTAGCGCTGGGTCAAAATCCACACCACCAAATCTTGATCTCTAGTTTTTAGACTGTGCTTAAGCCCACGACATTTTTGCTGGGAAAAGGCAAAGCCTAAGTGACGCCAAATCAGACTCAAATAGGTGTTTCGGGCATACATTAGGGACCCGACATGGATATAATTCGTTCACATCGTACCTATTTGTATGAGAATATTTTATATACTGCGCACTTTTAAAAACAAAACAAAACAAAACAAAAACAACACAACAATGAAAGTGAATCATATAATGCAGACGAAGAAAATAACTACTTACTCTCCTTCGAAAAATGATCTTGAAAGATTTGTATCTTGCCACTGATTTGAGGTGCATTCATAGTGTGCACTAGATTATCGTGCAATCTCTTCGAAACTACCGCATGCCGCGATATATTTTAGGAACTAGAGCTTACTATATTCTTTTGATGAGCTTGCGCCCTAATTTTTTTCCTCGCTAATTTTGTTTTACTTTATTGTCTGATATATCATATTTTTCAATATTATTTCTAAAACATTTTCCCTCTCATTCTAAAACATTGAAATTTCCCCCAAAAATCTTAATTACTTGTCGCAGTCGCAATGATTACGCTCTAGTTTTTTTATATAGGAAATTTTTAAGCCAATTTTGTTCAACGGAATCGGAATGTTTTGAATATTTTGTCTCATGTTCAATGAATACCTTGATACAGCTTATTGTGGATTTACCACTTTATCGCATGTTTGCTACTTCCACGTATCAGAAGATAGAAAGTTAGCAAAACTTAAGTAACACTTTCGGATTTTAAAAGCTTCTCCTAAGACGTGTCTCTCTTTACCAGTCTGTTTTTGTTCTTTTCTCTTAACGAAACACAATTTTTCGAATGAAGGGAAAAAAATCAACTTTAAATTGGTATCTCTGTTTCTTTTCATAGAATGTAAACATTTTAAATTGAAAAAAAAAAGCTCATTTTCCAAGTCAATGTGTCATAATTATTTGAACAATCATTGTTACCTAAAGAAAATAAATTGCACTAGAAATATTGCTCTACCTACAGATGCCAGTCTAAACGGCCCATCATCATCAAAATCCTCGGAGAACTTCCTATTGTTTTCATTGGTCTGGCTGTGGGCCTAGGCATTGGTTTGAACTATATTGGCGTCCGAAACAATATCGAAAATTTTTGTATCAGTTACGAAAGCAGCAGCAACGGAGATAGATATGCATCATCTACAGCTACACCAACCAATAAATCTGCTACTGGCACTTACAGTTACGCCGCGGTTGTAGCAGATTCCAAGAGAGCCTCAGAGATTGGAACGTGAGTACATTTCATATAAATAGTTCTAATACCGGCCCGCACAAATTTGGAAGTGCAGACGAAAAAAGTGTGATAGAGCCCCAATTTTTTTTTTTAAAACTCGGTTTGGCTTATCTTCAGTATTCAATTTTGACTTTCTCATAGTATTCTGCCAAATGCATTTTTCGCAAAGAGGATACGAGTATAACGTACACTTAAGCCTGAAAGGCAGGGTCATTGGAAATAAGCGGCACTGCTGGATTTTTCGGAACATGTATGGAAACCTGTTGCTTTTCTTTACGAATCTGCCAAGACACTGCGCTTTGGAATTCAGGCCAAAGTTGTGCTTACCAAAAATGTCATATAATTTATTTTACAGCTTCAAAAAATAATTTTCCCTCTCATGAAAAATGAGACCATCATGAATTGCATGATAATTGCAAATTTGTAGATTCACATAGATCTACCTAGTGGATAACGTGAAAACTTTACTTACAAGAACTATTTCCAATGCATATTCATTCAACTCAATAGAGCAGAGAATTTAAGCTGCGTGAACAATCTGTTGTAAACAAAAAAATAGTGTTGGGAGGCAGTTTGCGCGATTTGCTCTGCTTTGATTTCAGCAGTTGTATAATATTATTAAATCTGTAGAGCGGCGCACACAGGCAATATTCTTACTGAAATCTCAATATATACAGAAATATATGATGAAAATAAATTGGATAAACATGTCCAATTTCGTGCAATGAGGAGAAAAATGGCTCTCTTTCAAAAAATAGCATCTTGCCGCAGAATCTGATTATTTTGGGCGTTCAATAAAGTCGACAAGAAAGTTTGCCAAAGTGCAAGAAGAAGGTGATAAAAATAAAAATAGTAAAAAAGAAAAATGTATATATATATAATTATATATATATATATATATATAAAATAAAATAATTGTATTATGTTGGCCCGAAAGCTGTGAAACATAAAAAGGAAAGATTCAAATAATGTGTTGAGGCAAAAAGAGGGCAATATGTCTAGAGTGGCAGCTTATCTATATAGATCTAGATTTCCAGACGATTTTGGCTCTGTGTTATAATGGATCTAACCTAAATTCAAGATCCAATCTAGATTAGATGTCTTATGAGTATTTTAGTTTTTTGACTCTCTGGGAACAGTATTTCAATTTTAAGCAAGCCCATTTAACTTAATGAAGTCAGAGAGCATTCGAAAGAAAAAGATTTCTAAAGAGATTAAACCGAGCGCTATATTGAAAAGTTTTCTGAAAATAACCAAGACTAAAATTTGGATCAAGATTTCAATCTATTCCCCACAGATCTAACGGCTCCAGAACCAGAAGCAGCTGTTGTAGATTTAGATCCAAACAGCCCTAAGTAGATCAAGATCTATATTTAGATCAAGATATTTCTGCAAAATAAACTCATAATCTAAGTCCCAAAAGCACAATAGTCAAAAGATATGGACTAAATAGACAAGGTCTCTTTGTTGCTCCAACGGCCAAGTTAAGCTTTCCCTATCCAACCTCTTCCTATGCTTTATACAAACTCTTTAAACTCTTTATTGAGAACAAACAATGCAGAATAAAGGGGTATCAGGCAAAATATTCGTTCATGCAATTCGATACAATTCGTATTGGCATCCTTGGGTGTCAATGATGGTGTTTTGCCGACAGGAGTTTATTGTTTTCGTGTTTTTAAAGCTACATACGTATACTAACCACCTCGAGAACGCGGGCTCTCTACAAGTAGGAGGAAAATAAAGAAATTTTGTTATCTCCACAACAATCCATAAAATAAGTTGAAAATTTACATATCAGAAGACGCTGCTTGAGATGTCATACAATACCGATAGCAATTCATGTCGGCACTAAAGTGCTTGCAGGTACAAAGAAAAAGAAAAAAAAAAGCAACAAAAATATCGCTTGTACTGCCCTTTCCGTCTCTGTCTCTGTCTGTCTATCCCTTCCTTTCTCTCTCTCTCTATCTGGATAATATATGTGTGTGTGCAATATATATATAAATATATATATATATATATATATATATATATATATATATATATATATATATGCATTACATCTCAACTTCTTCTCACCTTTTCCCTCAACTTCTACATGTCTAAGCATCCTTTTGTTTCATTCAATGTTCTCCTTTTTTCTGTTACTCTCTATTTTTATCCCCTGGCCTCTTTTCACCGTTGTCTCTGACATTTTTCTTTGCATGTTCCATGTACTCACAAATTATAGATTTATATACGAATCTTTTAAAAGCTATAGATACTTATTCATTTGCCTTCGATCACTCCCCTATTTAATCTTATTTTATTTAAGCATATCTGTCTTCAAATTGTCATGAAAATTTTGGATGTTATGGTGATAAAGTAATGTAGGTGATAGATCTTTGGAAAAGTGGGAAAATAGTGCGTGAATAGGTTTTAACCCTAGGGAACGCTACATATTTTGGCTACTTTTTGTGATGATCGAAATTTTCAAAAGGGACAGAAACCAACAACATAGAGGCCTATAAAAAGCAATAGCTAATAATTAGATTCATTTTCGAATTCGTATGACTTGAATAAAGCTACATGCAGTCGATCATGTTCAAGAGAAAAAGTGCATGACATAAAATTTTTTTAGTTTATTGGGATCTATGTGCCCCATTGACATGAACTGCTACATCCATAGCTGCCATTGCAACATTATTTGCACCATCACCAGCTGCTTCAACAGTTCTCATACGCAGGCTTTTTGGTACTGAAAGCAAGGCATTTTCAATCAATTCCTAGACTATGGTCAGTGATGTTATGATGAGGGAAATACGAGAAAAAGAGAAAGAGAAGGTGCTATAAAAATGCATTCGAATGAATGTACTTATGATGTGAGATTAGTTTTGCAAATAGACTTTCTTAATCGATTTAAGCTTTGTAAAATCATTCAAAATCGACGGCGTTTTAATACGTCTTTTGCAACTTGGAAAATCCACAACAAAAGAATGCTTTTTCAATTTTTCAGTGCATTGCATACGTTTTCTCGTTAATAAAAATGTGCAATAGAAAATATCATTTTACAAATCATACTTTCTTGATCAATTAAATCTTTTAAATAACCCCGTTATGAAAATGGTTCTCTATTTTTAAAACGAATTTCAGAGATATCATGGCTCGAAAGAGAGGCAACGCTATAGACGCAGCTGTAGCATCTCTGTTCGCCACTGGAATCATTAACGCCCACAGCTGTGGATTAGGAGGAGGCTCTGTCTTCGTAATCTATGATAGGTAAGATGTAATTTGAAGAATTTCTTTAAAAGGGGAGATTTTCTTACAGCTCTCTGTGATTAATAAGGTACTGTGTAGAGGGCGGAACTCGTCCATCGTCATTTGTGATAAGTATACTACTGTCTATAGAGGAAATTTAGTCATCGTTGTCTGTGATAAGTACTTGTCTACACATGGACTTATTTTATTCAATTTTGTATGTGATGATGGTAATATAGATTTATGTTGCCAAGGAGGGAGATCCGTTTATGTTTATAAGGGATAAGTATGATGTTGAGACAAGGGAGATTTCTTAAACGTTATCTGTGATTATTAAGATGGTGGCGGGGCTCGAACCCAAGACAGAAGTGTCTCTGCAGATCTCAGGGCGGGTCCACTGTGCCACCGACGCCCTCTGACAGGAGAAGAGACTATTAACTATGGAAAAGGCGCACCTTACCTTAATATTATGGTCTTGATATCGAACAATTTGTTGATTTAATGTCACAGATTCATGGACCTTTTGGTAACATTTATACTCTTTTTTAACCCCCCCTACAAAGAAATAGAGCCTTTTCTCTTTTTATGCTTTTTAAGCGAAAAACTTTTGAAACAGCGTGAGATAAATATATATGAATATGGGAATAAACTATGCTCTAGATGACAAAATGGAATGAACAGTTCGGATTCTTTCTTTCAATACGCTCAGCTGGCATTGATCTAAAATTGCTAGCTCGAGGTTCTGACACAAAACGATTTCTTTTTTCTCTTATGCTTTTAAAGCCCTGCAAATACGACCGAAGTTGAACTACCAATGATGTTTGGGAATAATGAAACAAACAATGGATAATAGCCCTATTTAATATTCCAAAAAATTAAAAAAACCTAATCAATATTTATGCTATGCAGCTTGACTACAAGATAAATATTCCAACTGATAATATGTATAAGATTTAATTGGCACAACCGCAAAGTAATCTGATAGAAAATATTTATACTGAGCTCGTGCAAAGTAGCGCACTCACAAGGGCGATACACGTGGAGGCATAACAAAGTACTTCAAGAACTTGCCTCGGTCATAAGCACAGCTGAAGGGGAAATCCACCCCTCTTCAACAAGCTCAACAGTATTCACCACAGAAGGTGGAGTCAAACAATGGCACGGAAGGTCGATCACAATAAACACCCATAGAAAAGGTCTGCTCGACGGCTGCGACGATTGGGTGGTTTCAGCAGACCTCCCCGAATGAGAAAGACACCCTGATATTATCAGAAAGACAGCATTAAGTCCTGACATCGTGATCCATTCTGCTTCAACACAACAAATTATCATGGTGGAACTAACTGTCCTCTATGAAAGCAGATTGGAAGAGGCTCTTGCCTTCAAGTAAGGAAATACCTGGACTTGACAAAGAACTAAAAAAGGATGGCTATTAAGCTAAGGTAATAGCAGTAGAGATTGGCGCCAGAGGATTTTTGGGTTCTTCAGCCAATGGTGTTCTAAGCAAACTCTCCATAGGTGGCAGTAAGATAACAAAAGCCCTAAGGCTACTAGCCGAAACAGCTGAAAACAGTTCTCGCTAAATATGGAGCAGAAGGAATGAAAGTCTGCTTCATAAGGATTAAAAATGCTCATATGACAGGGCAGTCAATGGGCCAAAGTGGTTAGGCGCCGGATTTGTAAGTTCAATATGATGTACGCGGGTTCGAATCCCTGGCAAGCAACCCAGGAGGAAAAAAAAGTTGGTAGCAGGGAGGCATCTGGGAGTCATGACCTAGATATGGCCTGGCCCCCTTAGAATGTCAGAAGTTACAGGGCCGAAACACTTGCTATGAGGGGTGTTTCTTCTCTGAAGACTCCCTGCTACCTCGCTCCCAAAGAGTTTCTTACTACAATATATATTTATTTCATAACTAGTTACGTACGTGCATTCTAAAAACCAATATTTTTTTTTTAGCCAATGAAAAAAAAAACATGGAGAGGGTTTTTCACTGATATATTAAACAAAATGATTTCACTATCGGTACATGTGAAAAAAAATGAGAAAAGCATTAAAGCAGGCTCGAAATGGATTTTCAGGGAAAAAGAAATGGCTTTGAAGCGTCTAGACGAAGAAATGGAAATTTCAAATCATGATGATGGCTATTAATTTTCAAACGATGTTTTAGCATTTTTTCAGGATTTCTCTGGTAGTATTTTTTTTATGCCTTACATGTCCGGCATAATCCAATAACATAAAAGTTTTACCAAAGCTGGAGACTTTTTCTCAAGGATGTCTCTTTTGTGAAATTTATTCTCATCCAATTTTTGTACCTAACATATATCAATAAAATATGCAAGTAATATGAAATCCTTATTTTCTTTAAAAAGCAAAATGCACAGACTGAGATTGGCGAATACGGAAGTTATCTTGAGTAGAAATATTATTATTCCCCCCTATATGGCAATATTAATCTGGTTTTTTTATTTTTAATCAGCCCGTATTTCATATCTTTTCCTTTTTATGAAATTGCCAATGCCAGTGAGAAGAGCGAATGGCACGCCGTAAATGCTAAAGCCACAGCGCCTGGTGCTGCTTCTGAAGATTTGTACAAGGGAGACAGTGAACGATTTTATATTGGTGAGGTATCTGGATGCAAATGTGTAGACAAAATGTATCTCCTTGGTAAACCAGGATAACAATTAAGGTCAAACTTATTGTTTTAAGTGTTGCCTCGTAAAGAGCAGCCTGCCGACAACTTAATGTTTTGCCTCATAATAAGCAGCCAAAATCAAGAATGGTCATTAAAGATTAATTTTTCTACAGTTTCAAGTTTATTAGTTCTTTGTACTACTTTGCCTTTCAACAAAATAGGAATTCTCAAAGTCATAAAGCATTGGAAAAACTTTATCCGTACTATTTAATCTTTTCAACGTCAATTTTAAGCTGAATAAGTGACGAATATCTTCTAAGAGTAACAATCACCAAATGAATGCAGCATCCTCTGTCTCACATTAACCCACAGGCAAATGCACGAATCCAAATTAGTGTCTCAGCGATTTTGCATGTCACCAGAAATGCATTATTAATTAAATTGCAAAGCTACATCCAAGATGATCAAGAATGCACGAAGCTAATAGGCTTTAGATATCTAGATTCATCTTTAGTACCAAATTAGTTAGAGAGAAGATGGTGTGCGTAGTTATATTCGTATTTATCTGCATCTACCAGCGCTGCAGAAGCGCTTGAACGAAGTGAGATCCCTAAAACTTGAGGACGGCAGTAGTGTTCTCAATAACTGTGTCTCGCTGCCTAAGGACTGTGTCGCCAGCGTATGAGAGCCTTCACGGTGTTCGGACTGCATCACCAATGTTGTTTATGAAGACTATGAACAAGGCGCAACTGATGGCACTGCCTCGTTGAGACCCTTCCACTTGAGGCCAAGTATCGGACAGAGTCCTCTTGATTTGGCTATATATGAAGCCGTGACGAACGCTTTTAGCCATCCAGACATTCGGCCTGAACAAGGTGCAGATGAGGGCAATGCCTTGTTGAGGCCCTTCCATTTGAGGCCTAATACCGAACAGAGTCCTCGTGATTTGGGCACGGATAAAGCGTTCTGTGAGGAAACGCTTTTAGCGATTTTAGCGATCCATACATTGGGCCTGTGACACCATGCTCCTGTAGCGTCACAGTATAATGATTTAGATTGTCTATACAACATTGCTTTAATGTTCCCCAGGCAGCCATATAGAGGCTATAGAGATGTCGTAGAGAAGGTTAAAAGCGTAATAGAAAAAAACAAACAAACTAAGAATAGATTATAAAGCTTAGAAAATAGAATAGACTATTCATTGTAATAAGATAACTATTGGTTGATGTAAACCGTTTTACTAATCTTATAGATTTATCATCAAAGATCGTTGAATGTAGGAACGCGTGAGGGCTGGCACGCAGAAGTCACAACGTTGAAAGATTATGAGCACAAATGTGCAGAAATCATAATTTCAAAGTCCAGACATTTTCGACGATGGGCTTTAGAGATAGAGCATGAACCGAATTGGGGAAGAATCAAGGCCCTCACTCGTTGAAGTCTGATTCGAAGTGTTAGAGCCCAGATAATTCAAGATGCAAGAAGAACAAAACCGCAAATAGTGTGATAACAAAACTAAAACAAAGACAAACTCAACTAATTGTGTAATAAACTAAATTGGAGAAAAGCTTGTGGAGATGAATTAGACACGTACTTAACAAACCTCAGATGTCTGCAATTGAAACAAGCAGAGCAAAGATCAAAGGACGCCCTACATTATAAAAGAAAGAACTAGAAAGATTACCAGTTACATTGGGTAAGTATGGAATAATGTGACACTCTGGTCTGTGCGCCTCTGGGAACTGTATGACAACGCCAGAAAACAAAACATGTAGTCTTAAAGCCTATGAAACATTTAAAATGTCGGTCATTCAAAGCTTTTTACATTTTGAGAATGCACCTATATTTTTATCTCCAGGTGAATAGCAAGGAATCATTTTAGGCAGTAGGATACTTTTAACCAAAACAAAAAATACAAGCGAAATATACAACATATAAAATATTATTAACATGTCTCAAACTCATTTGCGAAATCTAAACATTCCTTCACTTAGCCTGAAGTGAAAAAAGTGTTATATCGCTTTAAAGGAAGACGATTCATAATCTTGAAAAACCTAGTCTTAAGTATAAGAAACAAAATAGGCATCAAAATGCAATCAGTTCACAATTCCAGGCCACAGTAACGACAGATCTAACCTCTACAGTTACAACAGGTCTAACCTCTACAGTTACATATCTCTCTTATATTGTTCGATTCAGTCCCAATAATAATTTCATTTTTCATCGACGAGAACAAAGATGCTTAACAGTGTATGCATAACTAACATTATTATTTCCAAGGTATGATGGCAAGAATTCAGTTTGAATGATGCCTCGTTACATGCATGTCTATCATGAACATTTTTTCTGCTTTTGCCAGTTTCAAACTGAGTTTCATTCTCTTTTTTCTAAAACTGAGAGAAAGTTTGCTCACGAATAAGAGGCAGATAAATCTCTCTCTTACAAGAAACTAGATTATGGATAGTGCCAATCATTATATCATGGTAGAATGGATTGCCTAATGCTCCACAGGTGGAATGGCTTCCGGCGTGCCAGGAGAAGTTATGGGATTGTGGGAGATTCATCGTCGACTTGGAAAACTACCGTGGTCAGATGTGGTCAATCCTAGCATCAAACTTTGTCAAGAGGGCATTCCTCTCACAAAGGCCATGCATTATTCTGTCCGAACTAAGCTTATCAGTGAGAAACACAACACAGATTTCACGTGAGTTCAAAACATGATTTTTGTAGACATTGTCTAATTCCCGTGTGCGCACAATCAACAAAGATCTAATAAGATTATCTCTCAGATATGAGGATTACCCACAGTTCAAGAAGTCTGACTGCTTAACTATTTTCGGCCTTCTATCTTTAGCTGATAGAGAAAAGAATGTGCCTTATTCTGAATCAAAGCAAAGGTGAAAATAAAAAGACTACAAAATGCACGCAGTGCTTTGACTGTCATATACACTAGTTAGAATTTAACTTCAATGAGAATAGTTTTTTAATTACTTTCTGTATTTTCATCCTTTTTTTAACTAATAGCTCAAAGTTTGATGATAATTTAATGGTGTTATTAAAATCAATCTAGGAATTTTTCAAGTGTATGCACCAACATCGGACAGTGAATATGTAGACGGAGAAAAAATTTATGAAGAAACAGAAAAAGCAAAAGGCTACCTGAAGATGTAGAAATAGAAAAATTATATGAAGATATGGAAAAAGCAAAAGGCAATCTAAAATCCCAGAACATCATAATAATAATGGGAGATTTCAATGCAAAAGTTGGGGATGAGAGAGTAGAAGATGTTGTTGGGCCCAGTGGCATAGGGACTGTAAATGAGCGTGGAAGTAGGCTAATTTAATGGTGCAAAATCAATGATTTTACCATCACAAATACTTGGTATCAAAATCACCTTAGGCGACAGTGGACTAAGAAGAGCATCAGAGATAGATGTGGAAATAAAATAGATTACATCCTCATTCAGAAACGATTCCGAAACGCCCGCAAAACATCGAAATCACTGCCGGAAGTCAACTGTGATTCAGATCATATTCCAGTAATTTAAGAAATTTTAAGATAAAACTTAATAAATTAAGAAAAGCAAAGGCTAATCCTAAATTCCAAACGGAAGTACTAAAATCTGATGAAAAAGTAAGAGACAAAACTGCTATAGCTGTGCATAACAAATATGAGACTCTAAATAACATCTCAGCAGTAGAAGAATTATGGTCCGAAATGAAAAATTCATTTATTGAAGGCCCAACTATCCTTAAAGAAGAGGTAGAAGCAGCAATAAAGAAAGTGAAAAATGGAAAAGCCACAGGACCAGATAATATACCAGTAGAAATAATTAAGGCATTAGATAATTTAGGAATTAATCTGACAACAAAACTTTTGAAATGCAATATAGGATAGTAAAACAAGATCTTTGTAAATTTGTTTTTATAGTGCTGCCTAAAACACCAGCGAGCAACAAAATGTGAACTTCATAGAACAATCATTTTAATGAGCCATTTTACAAAAATCCTGTTATGCGTTTTGATGCATAAAATGCGTAAGAGTCTAAGACCTGAAATATCTCCAAATCTGTTTGGCTTTATGCCTGACAAAGGGACTAGAAATGCAATATTCACTTTGTCAATGCTTATGGAAAAGTGTATAAAAATGCAAAAAGATCTCCACCTCTGTTTCATTGATTAATCTAAGGCCTTTGACAACGTAAGATATGCAGAGCTGTTCGTATGCTAAAAATATTAGACGTCGATGGGAACGGTGTGAGAGTAATTAGAAATTTATACTGGGATCAGACTGCATCTGTAAGAATTGATGGAAAACGTAGTGATTTCAAACCCATCAAAAGAGATGTGAAGCAGGGATGTGTAATATCTCCTGATCTTTTTAACTTATATAGTGAAATAATCGTAGGGAATCTTGATGGTCTTTCAGGCTTTAAAATAAATGGAGAGAATTTTAATAATCTCAGATATGCAGATGATACAGTTTTAATAGCAGAATCTAGCGAACAACTCCAAAAATTTCTAGATACTTTAGTTTTAGAGAGCGAAAGAATAAGCCTGTCTTTGAATGTAGAGAAAACGGAATGTATGGTCATCTCAAATAAATCCTCTAAGTCCAAGTGCAATCTCGTTAGCAAAGGCGAACAAATCAAACAAGTTACAAAATTCAAATATCTAGGTTACTTGATAACATCAGATGGCAGCGGGACAAGTGGAATAAGTAAAAGAATAGCCATGGCCAAAGATATATTCCGAAAAGTAAAACCAATACTGGCGAAAAGAAACATAAGTATAAAAACCAAAATAAGGGTAATTCAAACATATGTATGGTCAGTAATTCTGGTATAAACAAAGAAATAGAGAAAACACTAGAAGCAGTAGAGATGTGTTTTATCAGAAGAATGTTAAGGGTACCATGGACATAAACAAGTCAAATAAATTGGTACTGAAAGAGGCAAATCTCGAGTGGTCACTAATTAAAACTATAAGACAGAGGCAACTACAGTTTTTAGGCCATATTTGCCGACACAAAGGTTTAGAACACTTAGCAATCACTGGAAAGATTGAAGGAAAACGCAGTAGAAGTCGACAGAGAATAACTTTTAATGAAAATCTTAAGTAATAGGCAGTAGGCAAGTGTAGCAGTAACAACTTTATAAGGTTAACTGAGAATAGGTTTGAATGAAAGAACATGATCGCCAATGTCTGTTCCAGACAAGGTACCTAAAGATGATGATGATGAAAATTAGTGCTTTCTTCAAAGCTATTCTTTGCTCTAATTTTCATCGTTGCTATTGTTTAGGTGGATAAAACGCCAAAAGGCTTAGGGCCGAGAATTCGTTTGCTTTGTATGATAGTATTGTGGAGATCACATGTGTTCCTCCAGTGACACATAGTTATACAGTTTTCACCTTTATTTCTTTGTTACTATGTTTTGTTCACCATGCCGCTCTATTTGTGTGACACATTTTATCGCATAAAATAGTTCATATAAATTTTCCTCGAAAAACCCTTTTGTTAAGACTTTAAACCTGTAAATAGATGCAACGACGTTTAATTGCATCCCTCTTTGCAATCTTTAATTGTGCGTAAGCATGAGAAAGATATTAAACTTCTTAATTGTTTTAACTTTTGTAATAACAACAGATGATAATTTGCTTTATTTAAATTTCAATAGAATAGATAGCAAAAGCCATTTTGTTTACTCGGCCCTGATAGGAAAACGCAACGAAAATATCCTCATTCTATAGGCCATTCCTTTTAAAGTTGTTCTTGGCAAAGACGGAATGATTTTAAGCAGGAGATGGCTGCATGGTTGAAGATAAAAGCTTTCAATAGCACAAAATGTATAATTTTATATGGCTGAATCTACCAACTATTTGTTTAGACAACGTATAAATGTGGCAATCATCGGCTTAGCCTTAATAAAACCCACCTTTTATAAACCTTCCTTTAATTATCCTCTGATTTTGTACATTTCGCTTTATTATTTCTTTTGAATTTCGGTGTATCACAAACAAACTTCTTTAAATTTAAATAAAGTTAATTAAAATGATGAAATCCTACATGAATATGAAAGAACGATCCACTGAGGGTATCTGGCATTAAAAAAGCAGCTCCTTCTACTTAAAATAAAATCACTGTGTGTGGGAGAATTGATCACCAAATGTTTCAAAATGGTGAACGGGTAATCATTTATCTTTCCTCAAACGTCTTCGGTAAAATTCTTTAAATTAAGGTCAAACTTTTTGTCTCCCATAGACCTTACTTTGACGAGAATGGGGATGTGAAGCCCGTGGGTAGCCTGATCCAGCTGCCTAAACTGGCGAAAACATTCCAGGCCATATCAGACGATCCAATATCCTTCTATAACGGAAGCCTTGCTGAGGACATCGTGGCAGATATACAGGAAGAGGGCAAGTTGCCATTATGTATTTTTACTTGTCTTTAACATTTTGTTTTCACATTTACAATAAATATATTTGCTTCTGGTGCGACAAGAAATTCGACTTATGGCCCTTCACTGGATGCCAACTACCAAAATCCTATACTTGTCTTGATGTATGATTTGTCTTTTTTTGCTTTGTGTGTTTACATACCAATGTTTATTATGTTTCCTCCAAAACTTCTCCCATTTTTTACCCTCAGTTTTGCTTTCTGTTTCGTATTCTGCAAAAAGAGTCACATGCAGGGATGGACATGAAAATTGCATTTGGCTCGTCCTTTTTGTATACAGTATCCTTCTTGCATTAGGAACACAATTGTTTTAACTATTTATTTACCTTATTGATCTCGGTATTTCTTTACTTATTAATCTACTTTTATTATTCTGGTTTCGTCTATTTATTTATTTATTTATTTATTTGTTGATTTATTTATTTATTGGTTTATTCATGTACTTCAATAACTTATTTTTTACAATCCGGATATTAAAGATATTGAGGCAAAATTTTCGACGGGCGAATCAAATAAAGAAGTTGAAAAAAAAAACAACATTAATAGGTTGAATAATTTATAATGACACAAATCAGTACCATTGGTTTTCTTTGATATATTCTAATATTTCCACACTCTATTCGTGTAAGAATTAAACCACCCCACTTACTTTATCCAAGCTATTCTGTCCAATATCCTGAAAAAGTCGCTTTATCCTTTTCATGGCAAATAGATTCTTATCAATCTTTGGAATAAATTATATACTTAAAAAGAATTCTTTGAGAGAATATCCGATAGGTCTGTATTAAAGATGTGTTGTTAGTCAATACAAAAAGGTAAGGATTGTTTACTCAAGGCGAAAAAAAATAATAAACTATCAAGCATATAAAATGGTATATGACCGAAATGCGAATTTTTATAATAGAGGTTAGCCTATTCAAATGAATAAAAGGTTCACACAGTAACAATATACCTCAGTAAATCTGCGAACAAAACAAACGCAGTGTACTATTCTACTAGCTTCATAAGATCAGTTTTTTTGCTTATTTAAACAAGAGTACACTTTGCATATCGCTTACTCTCAGATAAAATCTGCGTAAAAATATGTATTTGCCTTGTTCAATATTATTACTAGATATCTGACAGAATATTTACACAGCCTTGCGCATAATTTATATTCATTCTTCATAGCCATCATGTCAATCCAGCTACTTTTTTTTTATCTTGCGCTCTATCTCCGCTTGACCAATTTCTTAAGTCAATTCCTAAATTTTCTGATCTTGCCACCACCATCTGAAAATTCTAAGTAAAGTCCCTTTTCGCGTCACGTTAAAATGGCCAATTAATACTTTATGCTGTCAAAATCGAGAAAAAAAAAAGGTGTCTAAATAATAGATATAGTAATAAATATTCCCTATGAAAACTTATGTTCGAGAGCAATTTTAACAAGTCGGGTTTCGCAGTTTTTACAAAAAATACTCAGTCCCTCTTCCTTTCTTGGCAATGTTTTTTTTTCTTTTCCCCCCAAAATTAAAACCCAATAATTTGGCTCAGAATCATCTGAGCATAATTCTAACCGGTTTTCCCGGATGAAAATTGCTATTGCAATGAGTTAAAATGTTAAAACTGCGACTTCTGATTTATTCGGACTGGTTCCGTGACTTGAATATGAATACGTAGAGATCATTTGGTTTTTTGATAGTCTTCTTGTCTCATCACCCACAAGGCGGAATAATCACTTTGAAGGATTTGAAGAACTACAAAGTGAAATGGACCAGACCCACAGTGCTCATTCTACCTGGAGGCTACAAACTTCATTCTATCCCAGCGCCTGGAGGCGGCCCAATCTTATGTTATATACTCAATATTCTGGCAGGTACAAGTGCCCTAGATTTTAAAGGCTCCTGTGTTTTTCTTTCATGCTGCTTATTTGTCCTACAATTTGTTAGGCCGGTACAGTGTTTAAAACATTAAGCATTGACTGAAAAAAACCGAAGGCAAATACAATTGAGGTAGACAGAGAATAATTTTTATTTGATCTTAAGTTATGGGCTATAAGTTATAGTAGAAAAACAGCTTGATAACAGATAGAAGTGAGGGTAGGAGTAAAGGAACATGATCGTCAATAACAGAATCAGAGAGGTCACCTAAAGAGGAATAGTTTTATAATCCTGCTTAATAAAAAGTGCTTGGTAAAGTCATATCCATACGCAGTGCAAATGTTGCATTACAAGCTACACAAGTGAATTCGAACCCCTCAATTTGTGGGAATACTCACTCACACCTCAAAGAATATAAAGAAAATCGAACAGATTGTTGAGCAATAAAGGGAGGAAGAGAGAGAGAGAGAGAGAGAGAGAGAGAGAGAGAGAGAGAGAGAGAGAGAGAGAGACTCTCTAGAGGCTTATGATGCAGATTTATGAGAGTTTATTCTAGGATTCTACAAGATCTTATCTAGTGTGATGTGGGTCCAGGAAAGAAAAAAAACCATAAGATTTATGGCGGCACGGGGGGAACAGCGATAAAAAAAAAATATATTTTGGGAATAGAACCTAGTCGAAGTATAGATCTGTGTTATAGAAATGTAGATTGTCAGATTTCAGACTCCAACGATACTAGCAAGTCGTCACCTTGCTAACATAATGGTTTATTTCAGAGATGACAAAAATGGCACTGACCCACGATTCTAATTTTTGAAAAATTCTCGTTTCAGCTGTGGAAAAAATCGGCTACGCCAAAATTAAATAATTTAAATTTATGCATTTTGGCTTATCTAAACGCTGAGATAAATTTTGTAGCAGTATCAACTTGAGCCAATGTTTAGGCCATACGGAAGTAGATGCCTTATCATAGTTTTATTTTTTTTTAACTGGTCTGCTTTATCTTTTGGTATAAAGTAAACGCGAAACTCACATAAGCATGCCATATTTTAGCGTATTTTTTTTTCTTTTTTTTTTTTTTTTTTTACAAATATCTTCCTTTCTT
>BLXT01007118.1:1174567-1184867 GCA_019648995.1 Plakobranchus ocellatus | reverse complement strand
ACTATACTACTACTACTACTACTACTACTACTTCTACTGGGGGCGTCGGTGGCACAGTGGCTTATGAGTCCGCCCTGAGATCTGCAGGGACCCTTCTGTCGCGGGTTCGAGCCCCGCCATCGGCGCCCCGGCCTGACGGATGGCCTTAAAGCCTGAGATCACCTTGTTGTGGACTGGCTATATACAAAAACCCAAACCCACTACTACTACTATTACTACTACTACTGCTACTGCTTTTGCTACTGCTGCTGCTGCTGCTGCTGCTACTGCTACTGCTACTACTACTACTGCTACTACTCCTCCTCCTCCTAACCATACCACTACCCCTACTCCTACCACCACTACTACTACCACTACTACCACCACCACTATTACTACTACTACTACTACTACTACTACTACTACTACTACTACTACTACTACTACTTCTACTACTACTACGACTAGTGTTGTACTATTCTTGTTGTTATAATATATATTTGTACACCTTCTTTTACTTTTTGTTATTTCACTATCTTAATATTATTTCATTTTTCTCTAGGAAATAGAGGAAGGGTTGAAGGCTAAAGCTCATGATGTTGAACTACTGACTGCCAAAACTGTAATTCAAGCCATCGACATACTCGGCATTGAGGAGATTGTGGCGACTGCTGATTTCCGAAAAGGTGGAGAACCAATGGGATTTTGATGCTCTCCTCATTTTTTTTTTTTTGCTAAATAAAGAAAGAAAATACAAAATCTTGGTTGATTTTGAAAACATTGACAATTTGCTGCTTTTGAACAAAAAAAAAAATGTTTCATATACATTCATCAAACTGAAAAAAAGATTTCAGGCAGTGTGTATCTTGTATAACGCAATCTGATATTTAGTCAAACTTATTATGAAGGCACACGAATTGTTTTAAAAAAATAAATCCAGAATTATTATATATTATTATATATATATATTTTTTTTTAATTTGGATAAAAAAGAGTCTATCTTTGAGTACTACCGCCACCACAATATAACTATTATTACTGCTTCTATTGTTGATGCCTACCGTCTTAGCTTGCTCAACCCGAATCTTGACCACCATGAGGTGCTGTTACTGCTGCTATTCTGAAAGAGTGATTGTATTTTTAGGCTTTTCCTTTCTTGGTGCTTCTTCAAAAATTATGTCATACCTTAAAGGAACTAAGGGCGAAAGTGATGTTTGTTGAGGTCCAATCAAATTTTAAAACATATGAATGCATTAACTTTGCGAGCGGAGGTTTACGCAGGTGGAACCATTTTAAAACAAAATTTAAAGGAAAAAAAAAGATGGAAAGATTGACGGCAAACGCAATAGAGGTAGACTATTTATTAGTTAAACTGAAAGTCTTAACTCATGGGCGTAGGTAACGGGAATAGCAATGACTTTATAAGGTTAACAAAGGAAAATTGAGTAGAGAAACATGATTGCCAATAACCGTTCTAGGCGGGGCACCTAAAAAAGGAATTCCACTAGAATAAAACAATTTAGCTTTATTTTTTATATTACTGTCTTTTTTATGTTATGTATTTCAGTGAATAACCCATAGCTGTTGATTCGGCGATTATTCTGGTATTACCGT
This sequence comes from Plakobranchus ocellatus, assembly GCA_019648995.1. Taxonomy (NCBI): domain Eukaryota; kingdom Metazoa; phylum Mollusca; class Gastropoda; family Plakobranchidae; genus Plakobranchus; species Plakobranchus ocellatus. The sequence continues at coordinate 1,183,274 of BLXT01007118.1, read as the reverse complement.
GAGGTTTGATGCTGATAGATGTTGCCGAGCAACACATCTTTTTCTTTTTTTTTCTCTAATGAGGATCATGAAATTGAAACAGAAAAAAACATCAGCGATTAAAGACAAATAATTTCACTTTTTTTGCCTACTATAAACTTGCACTTAAGCTTTCAATATTTAAAACGGAGGGCATTTGAAATCCCAACAGGTGAACACTTAGATAGGTTTATAACGGGAATAGCTGGAGCGCAGCAATGACAAAATGGTGCCTCCCAGTTATCGAAAAACATAATATTAACGCCGCAAGCCAGGCGCAGAAAAACCTTTTTTAACGTAAGTAAAACACCTATTTACATTTGGTTTATTTCGCTGAAAGACATCATCTCATCAAGACAAATTGATGTAAAAAAATGTGCACAATTTTCCAAAGATTTACTTAGGGCTTGATCTGCCTAGCAGAAACTATGTATATAAAACAAATGTATCAAGTGCATTCAACACTGCATGGCAATTTGCACGAAGCGAACTAATAATAATATTTGTCTTTATCCATATCCTTTATAATACAAAATTAAGAAAACCTGTAACTATATTGCATTCAATTCTAAAGAATTTTTCTCTTGTCGCAAAAGTCTCTTTTTGTTTGGCTACAGTACAGAATACAGAATGAGACGAAAGTTAAAAAAATGAACAACAGACATGATGTCAAGATAATATTGACCTCGACCATATAGATGAGTCACAAATAGACATTGAGGTACTGACAGAGGCAGTTGAAAACCAGAGATAATATGACATAAAAGTGCAGCTTTGTTTCTGAGTAAGTATACAATTGACTATTGTACCGTCAACAGACAAACTAAAATATCGTTTCTTTCTGTGAAGAAACCAACGCCGAATGTGTAACGCGATTACAAGTTTTTGTGGGACATCGATAAAATCAACGTAAATATGGATGTGCTTAATATGTTTTCCTCAAAGTTTACGCGAACAAATTAATGAAAATCAACAAACTTCTCTACAACCTTTCTTTATAGAATGCAAGACAACAATCAGATGAGTTTTTCTTCGCAGTATGCAATGCATGACGGTTACTGCTCCAAACTTGGAGCATCAACCGCAAAACCAAAAGAATAAGTAGCATTAAAAGTTTCGTACCTGGAGTTTAGAGAAATTTGTAATTTACTAGACCAAGATCTTATTTTGTGTTGGCCTAAATATGAAATTAGTTTCGATACAGACCAGCTCTAAAGCACAATTGATGATAAATAAAAATGGGCTGAGTTGTTACAGCTCAAGTTCATCAATAAGATCGAAATCAAATTGTGATCTTGCATGTTTCGGAAATGATTAGTGTTTGACAAAGTGCGCCTTATTATAGTGGAGCTAAGCTCGAAGGTGTGCTGATCCAAGTTTGTGTGGGGCGTCAATGAAGTCCACAAAAATATATGGAAATGTTACTATAGATCATGCCCTTTTATATGGGCTTAATTTAAAATCCCGAAGTTGTTTTACGGATTTTCTAAACGACATTTTACAACGCTATTTAACCCTTATTAAACATGGGAAATAAAATATGCAAGAAGTCATTTTAATACCAATAATATTACGGAACTTTGTAAGCCGCAAGTCAAAACTAAAGGGAAAAACAGCATTAAATATTTGGTGCGCAGCTTTTGTTTCCCTGCGAACATCTTTAAGTGAAATAATAGAAATCAGAAATGGGTTTGGCTAGTGACTATAATATTATATTCTAATTTAAAAAATGTATGAATTAAAAAAAAATAAACCAAAATCATAGATAAAAAGAACAATTAAACAATCGCACAGAAATGTGCTGTGACTGTTAATTGACTTAAGTTTAAAAGATTAAAAAAAGAATAGTATAGTTTAATAAAAATTATTTTTTATCTAAGGGGGGAGAAAGAAAATGGTATGAACCGTTTTGTTATGCTTGTCAAATACAAATGGCTTAGCTTGTACAGCTGAAGATTATAAATGAGCTCAAAAATTTAATCTTGAATTGTTTTAAAGACCTTCGTCTCGTGAGTAAATTTATTTTTAAATTAAAACAATTTTTTGTTTTAATACAAAATGGAATGGTATGAAAAAAATGCATAAAATGAAAAACAAACAAACACACATACACACACAAAAACATTTGTTTTGACTGTCAATAGGCTCCGATTTGTAAAAAGTTAAAAAGAATGTTTCGGCTTAAAAATTCTCTTAATTTTCGAAGAAAGATTCAAAAGTGAATGGACCATTTTGTTACAATTATTTTGAACTTTGCTAAAAACCAATTTCCCAACCATTTCTAGGGAATGAAAGTATGGCTTTTTTGTAACTATACCATTGCAAGATAGCGACATAATTTATATAATTGGATTTGAAGGATAATGCGTATTCAAAATGCATTTTTGTCATGACAATGGACCAACGCAACAGCGTGTGTCATAATTTGAGCATTTCTATTCATTACAATTCATATCAGTTCTATTAATCTACAAGTAAAAACTTGAGAAATCTCGCTTCTATGCTATAGTCCTCTGTTTAAGCAATGGCAAGGAAAAAAATCGCACAAAAGGAGAGTGATCTTTCATTACTATTGACGCCTTTACTATAGCAAAAGTATTGTATTCGTAGTCATATCTGTCTCAGTCTGTTCTTGTGAATTAAGCTGAAGAAAGCTTAACTTGTTCTCTTTACATTTGAATAGCATTGTGAAGGAGGATGGCATGATTTGACCCGTTTGAAACATTTTTGTTTCATTTTTTCAGTTGTTTTGATATTCATCAAAGAAGTCATATTATTGTACACCCGAGCTGGTTAAAAAAGATAATTGTAAAGGCAAAACAAAACCAGTACGTGCAAACTAAACGCAATATACTCAAGCAACCAATCAGATATTTAGCCGGGCACATCTCAGATTATCAAGATGGTGGTCATATCACCTAGGTAGGATTGAAAGCACACATTCCTCTTCTTCACCTTCTTTAAGAAATGTTAGATCTGGCGCAGATATGGACTGGCAGATACTTTCATTCGTTCGCTCATCAGTTAAACATGACTCATTGCAAAATAAGGGTGCTGAAATCTTTAGTAAATTTACACAAATTGAACACCTAATTTATATATATTAACCGTAGCAGATAGATGATTCATTGAAGAACGAAAAATGAAGCAACGCATAAGCTTTACGACATGAAGTAAAAAGACTTTTTAAAACTTTTCATGTAAAGATTTATGTCCCTTTTTGTAACGCGCTAAATTTTGCTTTTTTCAATATACATGTAAGTAAGCCATTTGTTAGAACCTTTTTTACTGCCAAAAATAAACAACAAAAAAGCAGTATTTATTTGATTTTATTTAGAGAGTTAATTGACTAACAGAAACTGTAAACACATTCACCACATTTATTTTTCATTCCAACAGGCATCACTCCTGACAGAAAAATAGACTTAGAGAATTCCATGTAATTATTTACTTCATTAAAAGGTAAAACAAGCAAAGAAAAAGAAAATTTATAAATTTATGGTACTTTTCAAATGAATTTTTATCATTTGTTAACACATCCATCCATTGGACTATAAGGATAAATAAGACTAGATCTAAAACTAATGTCCAACAGCAAGTGAGGATCAGTTAAAAAAAGTGGCCTGTAAAAATCCAAAATTTATTGATGAAATCATAGTTAATATTACACTGACAAGAAAATTAGCATATTCTATTATGCCCATTGTAGAGTGGCCCGGTTTAGGTCATGCTTGGATGAACATTCAACTCGTCTTCGTCAGAACAAAGGGACATCTGAAAACTAGTAAAATGGAAGAAACGTCCCTGTCCCTTGACCCCGGCTGCTGCAATTAAAACAAGATTTTAATTTTTCTGTGTTAAAAGTTATTTTTTATGATAAAAAAATATGCGTGAGTAAACTAATTTTTAAATTAAAACAATTTTATGTCTTAATACAAAATGGAATGGTATGAAAAAAATACATATAATGAAAAACAAACAAACACACATACACACACAAAAACATTTGTATAAAATAAAATAGATTTAAACTATTTTCATGTATATCTCATTCAACTCAATTTAAAAAATGGACAGTGTTTCCAGTTTTCCTATGTTTATTTAGCATTTGTGTGATTGCAGCTAACTTATCTGACCTCTATAAAACTGTTTCAAAGCTCTTACTTATGTTAAAAATGTCACAATTTGCCTGGCTTTCACGAAGTCGGGTAGTTCTGAAATCGGATTTAAATGAACTATAGATAATACTGGACTGTGAAAGTGAGGCCTAAGTAAGACAATTTAATGTGTTAAAATGGAATTCCAGGACAAACTTAAAAAATAACAACAAAAAAAAACCACAAAAAAAACAACAACAAAAAACAGTTGTAAACTAAGCTGTTTATTATTCGTCATTATATTCAAATACTGAAAGATAATATTTACATTCACGACCTTCTCAAGACGTCCCATATTTCAACAGATTTTAATGCTCATTTTCATGCCATTTCTCTGAAATCCAATGGACATATCTTAATAACCATTTGACTCTTCACCATAAAAAATTGCATATTTAATTTTTATCCATATTCCTCCTGTAAATAAAATATTTTACCTGCACAACTCTATATTTAAATCCTACCATCAATTCTTTTAAATCATGGATATGTGATATTGGGGGTTAGGTACCATGAATTGCACCATGCAAACATTTTATTTCGGACACAATAAGTATGTATGAGCGAACTGTTTCTTGTCTAGTATGTATGTAGCAATCTGTATACAGTTTATATTCAAAAGTATAAATATAAAAATTGAAGCAAAAATACCTGCAAAAGTAACTTCGAGAGAAATTTTAAATAATGAAATTGGTGTTGAAACAGGTGTGGTGTAGTTTTGACACTTATATAAGATCCAAAGAATAAGTTTTATGATGAAGATCCTGTCCTTAATTTAATTATTCAAGTCAGTTTTTTTTATTAAGACAATGGACTCGAACCTCATGCATATCTTTCATATTCTACACGTAGCTGTGTCTAAATTCTGCATTAAGGCTGTATTGTTTCCTCAATGCCGTTTATGCCTGTGTGAGAATCCAGAAAAAATCCACCCCCTTTTCTTCGCTTTCGTCCGGTGGCGCTGTCCTGGTGGCTATCGGATTAGCCTTAGGCTAGGCCTAGATATCGGTCCCCAAAAATTAGCGATGACAGTAACGATAACAGCAGCAGCAGCAACAACAACAACAACAACAACAACAACAACAACAACAACAACAACAACAACAACAACAACAACAACAACAAGCGACAAGTGTGATAGTCTGGCACAACTAGATCAACTCCGTTCTTTAAATTTGCTGCTGGTACTTACAGTAGCAGAATGTGAGGCCAACAAAGCCTCAGTGATTGGAACGTAAGTACAATCACGGTTTCACCATAAAAATTTCGGCTTTATTGAGTGTTGTCCCTTTCCTGCCTTTTCTATACCTTCCTCGGTCTCCAAAAAAGGTAGAGAAAAATAATTGCTTTGTCCTTACAGTCATGGGGTGGATGCCTTTTATTCTAGAACAATGTAAATAAAAAAAAAACCAACAAAAAAACTTAAGAGATCTGTAGGAGAATCGTTTCATCGGCAAAAAAAGGGTAAAATGTTCGGTCTAGTTTTATTGCTAGACCATTCATGAATCAGACTGCCAATTTACTGTGGAAGTATTATTTATGAAAAAGATTGAATCGTTGATTACAATTTTTATTCTTTTATCTTTGCACTTCATGCTACGGTACTTCTAAAAATATATTGCATTTTAATGCTTGTAGGGCAACTAGATTTGCCGTAAAAGATAAAACTATTTTGATATGTTGAATGCCCAAAAAATAAAACCAACATATATTTCAGAAAATACGTTTCGAATGAATTGAAAACAAAGGAAAAAAAAGGCTTCATTTGACACCAAGTGATTGCCCGTTTTTTTTTTCTAACTACAGTAAACATTTAAACTCATTTAAAATGCGCTGGGGTCCAAAACAAGTTTTTTTTTTTTTGGAAAATCTAGAATATCTGAAAGAAATGTTAAATCAACGGCAAAAAAAAAACAAAAAACAAAACAAAAAAAACAACAGATGTTTATTTGATCTTCCTCCGATGCTTAGAGTTGGCAATAATGTAATCATGGGTGGAAAACAAGAAAAGTAAATTACTTCAGTTAAGGGAAAAAAGAGCAATATTAATTATTTCACACAATTTAATATTTCGAGGGAAAGGATCAACATTTGCCAAATGACCTGTTAAAAATAAGTCATTTCCCCACTCTAGTCTGCCTCTAAAATCAAGGACATGAAAGATTTCTTGCTTCATAGCGTAAGTGATACTTTACGTGGTGTCTGAATCAAGTATTTTTTTTTAATACATCAGTTGTGTTCTATCAAGAATTTTCTTTGTTTAAATAATTCTTTGTAATGAAAATTTTTTCCCCTGGTTTTCCGTCAAATATGCAGCTCTACCGTAACTGAGGAATATGTGTATTCCTTGTAATAAATGTTCATTTAACTTTTCCTCCTTCAACTGTTAGCTCAACTATATCGTATATATTTTGTTTTATTTTCTCTCCTTCTATTCTTTTAATCCTCTTCAAGCGATAAGTACTTTAAAAAAAATTCTTTTCGATTTAGTATTGATTTTTTTCACAATTCTAATAGAGCATTAGTGAACGTGTATGAACGAAACCACAGTTTCCATGACCATCAATCTATTAAAAAAAAAAAAATAAGAACAGCAGGAGCAACAACAACATCAAAAATAACAAAACACATGCACGATTTCTCCCTCTCCCTCCCCATACATACATAGAAATATACTTATAGACATACCATCCCCATTCAGGTAATTCTCACAGACCGATCCTATGGGCTGAAAAGCAAGGCGTGGACAGACACATAAACGCCGTATTTGAGCCGGTATGACTTTGTTTTATATTCATCGACGCGTTGTAAGCTATCTCAGTATTTGGAATTACAGTAGATTTTATAAATCGAAAACTGCAAATCTAATTCAGACTTCAACCACTCGTTGTGGGATATAACTATCGTTGCTTTCTTTTCCGTCACTCATTTACCTGAAGAATTATTTTTCAGTTTTAAATGTTTACTTTTGTATTTTTAATTTCTGTCCTCACGATGAAAGTAAACATTTATTTTTGATAAATTAAATATCCCTAAAATAGATTGAACTTTTTCGCAATACTATTTTTTCAGTGTTTGTGTACTGTTTCTTTTTTTTTTTGGCTTACTTGTGCTTTCACTTGCATTATTAAAGCTAATTGCACATAAACTGTAGATGATCCATTGAAATCTCTAAAAAAAACTCTTATGTCCATACAAGCTTTTTGTTAAATTTGACATCTCCAGAGAGTGTCAAGGTTAAATACAGAGTTGTGGCAAACTTGGCACTACACCCCTTAATCTGTTTAAACTCAAAAGTATTCTTCTGAGAGGTATATAAGCATTCTGGCCGCAATGAAGACTTAAACATCTCCAGAGAGTGTCAAAGTCAAATACAATGTTGTGGCAAACTTCACACTTTTCCCCGTAATCTGTTTAAACTGAATAATATTCTTCTTAGAGGTATACAAGTATAACAGCTTAATTTTCTTTCCTGAGATTCACATATATTACTGTTTTTTTCTGGTTTCTGAAGAGTTTTAAGGATTTTAAGTTTATTCTCGATGATGCTTAACACAGGAATATTTTTTGTTTGTCTATCCCAATCTGTTGTCTCACTAGATTTTCGCTCTTATTTCTTTGCGCAGAGTCTGACTAAAAATTGCAGGACATCCTGACAGCTTCATTTATCCTCCACAGGAAGAGACTCCCGAAGACTGGTCACACAGTTTAATGTTCGTATAGTCGTGGTGTTTAAAGTATACTCTAGAGTAACAGACGAGGTAATAAGATGCCTGTATAATCTTCGCAAACATTGCTTTCTATTGTTCATTAAAAATCATCTCACCTTTGATGTGGAAGGAGTCTACACTACACAAAATCAGTCCGTTTATCAACAGGAACACAGATGAGACTTTTGAGAACGTCATTTGCATCAGCATTGAACGGGAGTATATCAAATTAGTGAAATAAAAAAGTTAAAAAAATAATGCAACACGAAATAATGGCCATCAAAATAATTATAAGACCCTGATCTATCTTTAAATCTTAATTGTGAAATGCTTGTATGATCAATTAAAACGTTATACAATACATTACAATAATGTAATAATGAATGCATACCATCAGCTTTAAATAGTTTACAATTTTTTTAAAACTCTCTCTCTCTCTCTCTCTTCACTCCCCTAGACTCGAAAACTTACCACTCAATTAATAAGAAACTGATCTTTTACATACACACCTCATAGTTTGTAATTAAAACGAAAATATAGAAAGAAGAAACATGTATGAATATTACAAATTAAAGCGTACCGCTTACTAAAACACTGAAACAACTTGTTTTGACCAGTATTAGGAGTTTTTCGAAACGGTTTCACCACCAGTTAACGAAAAACGCTCTCTCTTTTTTCGCATACTTAGAAAGTGAAACGTTTACACATTGTCCGGCGTTATTTAAAGCCTATTAAATTCTACCACAATAACTTCTACCAGACACGTGTAGAGATCATATTGATCTGTGCCTTCTCTGTACCTCTAACTCTGAGCCCCCCCCC
>BLXT01007118.1:1134746-1140807 GCA_019648995.1 Plakobranchus ocellatus | reverse complement strand
GAAAGAGAGTCAATTCCTTGTTTTTCAATTTATGAAAATGATTGTTGCATAAACAATTAACCTATGTCATAATTCGAAGAAAAAAAATGTTATTACATAAATTCATTCATCGGTTGCTATGGAAACGACACGGCCATGGTGAAAATCATCATTCTCTTTTAAAACCCTAAGGCTCCCTTTTTTTTTTTTCCAAATGACTTCAAACTTTGTACGAAAACACCTAAATACCTCCTCTCTTTAAGTAAAAAGCCAGATTGCAAAAACGTTAAAAAAAAATAAATATGAATTTTTTTTCTCAGTTATTTGATTATGCTCATTAAAAAAATTTATGAAAGGGAAATAACTCGCTTCGTATACAAAAAAATGAAAAATATGTTCAGATACTTTTGTGTGGAATGACATGACATAAATCCTGTAACGATTTGAAAGTGATTGCTCGAAAAAAAAAAAAAAAAGAGGAGTAGGGAAAAAACTGTTGAAAAAGGAAATGTTGAGAAAACGCAATTTTCTGGAAAAAAATTAACAGTTTTAGTATGTATCCTGATCCTCCTCGTGCGTTTTTATAATAAAATAAATCTAGAAACAATGTTCTCTTTTGCACTTTTGACCCTAGGACATGTTCTAGTTTTAGAATATGTTAATATCTCAATATGGCTGGTGTGACCCAAATTCGGTCATTTTCCCACCAGCACCCCTCCTTAACTGTTCTAATGAAAAGAGGTGTTCAATAAATATATAATAAAAAATTATAAATAATAAAAGTAGGTTTGCTTACTCGGTCCAGATAGATAAAAATAACAAACGAAAACATCTTCATTGTAAAAGCAGTTAGTGTTGTCAAAACTTATGCTTGAAGAGAATGCAATGATTATTAACAGAAAAAAAGCTACGTGGTTTAAGATATGAGTTTTCCCTAGCACAAAGACGAATAATTAGTATGTTCTTGATTCTATCGTTTAAGTATCTAAACAAAGTATATATGTGACCATCATGTACTTCATAGAAACCCACTAATTACAAAACTTTTATCAATCTCTGAGCAGTACATGCTGTTTTGTTATTTATTTCAACATTTTAAAAATAAAGTTATTTGAATTGATCAAATCCCTCACGAATATAAAAGAACAATTGACTGAGAGTCTCTAACATAAAAAGAGCGACCCATTAAGGCTAGATACCCTTCCATTGAAAAAATCTTTCCTGAGTATAGGGTAAATGGTCATCAAATTGTTCAATTTGGAATATAAGCGGTCATTTATCTTTTCTCTAAGATCTTTGGTGAAATATCTTATATTAAGCTTAAATCTCTTGATCTACTAGACCTTACTTTGACGAGAATGGGGATGTGAAACCCGTGGGTAGCCTGATCAAGCTGCCTAAACTGGCGAAAACATTCCAGGCAATATCAGATGATCCAACATCTTTCTATAAGGGAAGACTTGCTGAGGACATTGTATCTGATATACAGGAAGCGGGCAAGTTGCCAACATGTATTTTTACTTGTCTTTGAAATTTGTTTAACTTTTACACAAAATATTATTTGCTTTTGATGCGATAGAGAATACGACTTTTTACGAGTTATGGTTTGTTTTTACTGAAAGTCAAGTTTCAAAATCCTTTAGGTGTCTTTAGAGAGACGAGACGTGATGTATGGCTCCTCTTTTCTTCTTTGTCTTGTGCGCACACTTGTCAATATTTTCTATATTTTACCCCGAAACTTTTCACATTTTTTGTTACTCGGGTTTGCTTTCTTTTCCACATTCGGGAAAGAGTAATAAGTGAGGCTAAAGATTAAATTTTCGTTGAATTGACCTTTATTTATATAATGTCCATGCCTGAATAGGTAATCTAGTTTACCTTATTTATCTTCGCATTTTTATTATTTATTTATCTTTTTTTATTATTTTGGTTTCGCCCATTTAACCATTTATTGATTTATTCATGTATGTTTTTGAACAAGGAATTTTATTACCCAGATATAAATATTGTAAAAGAAAACAACCACCAACTCAAACTTATAAAAACAAATGAAACAACACAGAGTATACGTAAAAACGTTTCGCCATAAGGCTTTATCAGAAAAAAAATGACTAACATAAATAAACTACCATAGAAACATACTAAGGAAACGAGCATGAAATAAAATATAACCTTAACGTTGAAAATGCATAATTTAAAATGAAAAAATCCCTTAAAGGAGAGTATTATTAGAAGGTGTGAAAAAAAAGGAATATTATATATATATATATATATATATATACATATATATACATATTATATATATATATATATATATATATATACATTCATACTACACAGACGTAATATACACAAATTAACAAATATGTACATATACATATACATAATTATACAATTATGTATTAAGTCGTACATAGAATATCAATACAAATACTTACAAATGTATATCAGTGAATATACACCCACATGCGAATTCAAATAAAGCATGTATATAGTAAGAATTATACTTTATGAATGAGGAGGGAGAAAGTTACTTTTGAATTGAAAAGTAACTTTTTTTTTTAATAGACTTTATAATGACATCAGAGAGAAACATGAGCAAGGACTGTGGTGTTATCACCAGAATAGATATAGGCAGTGACCATAGAATGGTCAGAGCAAGAATAGTAATAAATTCGAAACTAGAAAGATTAAGAAGAATTAAAAGAGAGAGACGAACAAGTATTTAAAGAAGCAGAAAGAGAAATAGAATTACTGGAGATGCATAAGGAGCAGGTCCAGCTGGAAATTTCAAACAGATTCAACGCACTTGAGGAAAACAAACCTACAATAGAAACTGTTCATAAAATAATGGAAAGAGAGGCGGAAAGGTTTGGAAAGAATGGAAAAGACAAGCCCAATGAGAAATTAGAAGAAGACATGGAAATAGACAGGTTAGATGAAACGCGCAAAAGACTCAAGAAAAAAGAGGGAAAAACAACTGCTGAAAAGATTGAATATACAGAACTAAACAAGTTGGTAAAAAAGAAAAGAAAGGCGAGGCAACGCTGGAAAAGAAAAGAAAAAATAGAGAAAATAATTGTAAACGGAAAAAATACAAGAAGAGCATATAAAAGAGGAGCCAGAAAGAAAATATCCTGCATGCTAAAAGAAAATGGAGAAAGCACAACATATAGGGATGAAATAATAAAAATCTGTCAATTTTTTTACAGAAAACTCTATGAATAGACAAGTCCAGACCAACCAATGACCCTAATATCAAGTTCTGACAAAGAAGAAATACCACCGTTCTTAGAAGGAGAAGCAAAAGAGACGTTAGATGAAATGAAGAAGAAAAAAACACCAGGAAGTGGCATCACAAGTAATATTATAAAAAAAGGAAAACCACAAGTAATTAAATACATGACAAAGATGTACAACCAGGTCTTCAAAAGTAAAGAAATACCCATATGCTGGAAACAAGCAAAACTAATTTTAATGCACAAAAAAGGCGACCCAATATACATAAAAATTACCGTCCAATAAATCTTCTATTATATTCATACAAAATATCCAAAAGAATTGAAAGAATTCTAGATGAAAACTGACCAAGAGAGCAGGCAGGTTTTAGAAAAAAAAACGTCTCCACAACTGATCATCTGCAAGCCTTAAATCAATTAATAGAGAAATGCAATGAGTATAATTTACCACTATGCCTTGGATGTATAGACTATGAGAAAACTTTCGACTTGGTGGAACATGTGGCAATAGTTCAAGCATTAAGGAAGGTACATATAAACGAGAACTATCATAGAAAACATCTACAAAGGAGCTACAGCAAAATAACATATTGACAACCTAATATCAGAAGTATTTGAAATCCAGAGAGGAGTAAGACAAGGCGATCCAATCTCACCCAAATTATTCACAATTTTCATGGAACAAGTATTTAAAGAAGCAGATCTAAAATATGGCATCAACATAGACGGAGAATATCTAAGAGATCTGAGATTCACAGATGATGTAGCCCTATGTACAGAGAAAGAAGAAGAAATGGAGGAAAACCTTGAGAGACTAAATAGTGAAAGTAAAAAAGTCGGATTGAAAATTCATACAGGGAAAACATGAAAACTTACATAATAGAAAGGCGCATAGTAATAGACAACGAGAATATAGAGATTGTCACAAAATGCACATATCTGGGCTAGACAACAACAATGGAAAACAGAACCAATGAAGAAATAATAACAAGGATAAGAAAGGCGTGGTTTACATTTGGAACATATCGGGAAATCCTCTGAGATACAACTTAACCTATTACACTAAAAAGAAAAATATATGATCAGCGAATCATTTCAACAATGACATATGGGTGTCAAACATGGACACTAAACAAGCAACTGTGTCACAAACCACAAACAGCACAAAGAGCTATGCAAAGAAAGATGCTAACGATCAAACTTAAAGATACAATACCAACAATAGAGATAAGAAAAAAGACTTAAGTAATCGATGTAGTCCAATACATTCAAAGACAAAAATGGAGGTGGGCAGGACACATTGCTAGAGAAAAAGATAAAAGATGGACTAAAATATGCACAGAGTGGCAACCAAGGTCAGGAAGAAGAGACGGGGGCAGACCAGAAGCAAGATAGATGGATGAGCAGGAGGTGCACAATGGCAGAGGAAGGCACAAGATCGTGGAAATGGAAGACATCTGCACAGGGCTACATCCTGCAGTGGATGGACAAAGCCTCCAAGTAACCAAGTAAAAAAAAGGAAGGGTTGTTGACTTAAGCCAAAAAGAATAATAAATCATACAGGATATGAAGATAAAATATAAGAGAAGAGCAAAGCTGTATAATCGAGGTTACTCTGTTCGCATGACTGAAAGGTTCGCAGGATATCAATAATCCTGAGAGAAAAGCTGCGAACAAAGCAAGACCAATGTATATTTATACAAGCTGCATAAGATTAATTCTTCTGCTCATTTTCACGAAAAAAAAAAAAAAGGATTCGCAACATATCACTTATACCCAGGTAAAGCTGCGGTAAAAAACATATTTGCAACGATAGACATTAATTCTATGTATATTACAAAATATTTAAACAGCCTCGTGATATATTCGTTCTTCGTAGCCATTATATCAAACAAGCTCCTTGTATTCATATTTTGTTCTCTATCTCAATTCAGCCAATTTTATGGGTAAATACTTATCTTTGTCTTATCTCGCCAATACACCCTCAATATCCTAGGTAATATCTCGCATCTCTAAACAGTGGTGAAAGTAGGAATTTATATTGTCAGAAGAAAAAAAGAAAAAAATCTGAACTCAGCCAAAAAAAAAAAAAAAATAAAATAAAGTGAAATTTGTCTTAATTATAAATATACTGATATATGTTGTCTATCAAACACCCACATTTAAAACAGCACCAAGATAAGAGATCTCATGAATCAAATACCGAGATTCATACTCACACCGGGAATCAATTACAGAACAATAAAAAACAACGACATAAAAATTTAAAAAAAAAATTTAAAAAAAACCAAAAAAAAAAACCCCAGAAAAAAAAGCGTTTGAAAATTAAGGGGAAAATGTGTTCTTTGAGATTGTGTTCTCTTATGCTTTTTGATATTATAAAATCAGGTAAGGTTATTCAGATAAGAGAGTTGAGCATTTAGCTTTGTTGTCTTTGTTATCAATTATAGTAAAACCTAGAAATGTCAGGTATCGGCGGGAAAAGGAATGTCACATAATTGTTTAGCTTAGTACCTAATAATTTCAAAACGTGACACTATTAAATTTTTGTCGAGTCTCACATGCGCAAACAGCTTTTTCTTTTTCTTTTTTTCATTTTTTGGTTGGCGCCTTATTTCATTCTTACTCTTAGAACATCACTTCGCTTCACATATATTGGCTTAGGCCTGAACCAAAATAGTTAACGTACTTGGAAGTTAAGAATTCATCGTAGTATTCTCGATTATCACTTTGTCTCATACACTTTTCAAAAAATAAATTTACGATTTGTCAATTTTCCAACGAAATCTTCATTGAAAGGAAGATTACATTATTTGCTAAAGTAATCGATGGGTACAAAACAT
>BLXT01007118.1:1127246-1132246 GCA_019648995.1 Plakobranchus ocellatus | reverse complement strand
ACAGATATCACTTTTTTTGTGATAAATATTTTTTTTTGGTAAAGAATCTTAGTATTCTCGTAAGACACATATTTCGATAGCGGGAAAAAATTCTGGTGATAAGAAATATGGTTCTCTCTCTCTTTCTCTCTCTCTCTCTCTCTCTCTCTCTCTCTCTCTCTCTCTATATATATATATATATATATATATATATATAGAGAGAGAGAGAGAGAGAGAGAGAGAGAAGAGAAGAAACTCGCTATAGTGTATGCATTTGTTGTAGTAACGTTGTCTTATATAATTTATGTGATCCTTTTTTGGATCATCTTTATTATCATCCAACAAGTGAGAAGAGATTTCCCTAAGTTGTGCTTCACTTAATATAGTTTCCTTAAGACGATATGTGAATTCCTTGCCAATTCTCGACCTGGAACTCTGTTTCAGAGGGAACCATTTGATGCGCCATTTTGTGAATTTCAATGGTTACTCAATCCTCTCCCTTTTAAAGTCCGAATTATAGGTATAGGTATCGCGATAAAACAGGCGAACAAAGAGCTTACTGCATTGGTTTCTTATTTCAATTGTGTAAAACAGAAGTTGATTTTTTAAATCATAAAGACAGAAATGTCTATGGCAAATATAGGTGCAATGAAATGCTTCAATTTAAAAAATAAAAAGGAGTCATGTTTTTTTTACCGTTATCCTCAAAACGCGGAAAAACACCAACTTTCCTAGAAAGCTCAAAGTATATGAAAATTACTTTAACTGATCTCATACCACATACTCATTACAGGTAGTCTTAAGAGTCTTTATCATCAACCACAGGTACTAAGCATAAATCGAAAACATTGCCTCTATCGATCTCTTACTTTCCTGCACTATGATTATAGTGTCGTATATTTTATCTCACGTCGGGTCAGTTAACCAATGGAAGTGTAAGCTGTTTGCAATACCACCACAGTTGGACGTAATTCTTATCATCCGGGGACTGAAATAATCTTCCTGAAATTCATTGATGAGGTCATGGATATCACCATCACCACCACTAGCCCTATCATCACTACAAATTAAAGCATATTCATAATACCATCAGCACCATTTGCACAATTCAAATCACGCGCATTCAACAGAAAAACTCACGACGCCATTTTTCTTTTCTATATCTGGAGGCAGTGAAAGGCATAACACCATTATCATTATAGAATCACGCTGTTGCAATAGTTAACCACTTTGCCATTATCCTTCCATACATCTGCAGATAGTGAAAGACATGACATCCCGAGCATTTGGCGAGGCAACTCGTGCACTTATAAACGACAGTCACACTCAGCCAACATCATATTACAAAGCTAGAGCTGCTATGATTGATGAAGAAGGGACTTCTCATCTCTCTGTTATAGATGGGCAAGGCAACGTTGTGGCGGTAACTAGTTCTATTCACAAATAGTGAGTTACCTTATCCCTTTCATTATTATCGTTGATTGAATTATATTTTATACAAAATGAGAAAGTAAAGAACTGTTTATCCATACGGAGCATTTTGCTATTTAACCAATTGTTGGATGTGGCAAAGGTGCGATTGTTAAAATAAAGATCGTTTCATAATCACGCAGGGACAAGATATGACACAACGACATTTGAATCTCTTTTTGAAGGCGCGACAATTTTAAATCTTAAATTTTAAACTTTTTTGACCCACATTGTTAACCATATAAAAACAATTTTAGTTCAAACCCACTCGTGATTGGAAGATAAACACTTTATTTTTACTTATTTGTCCCTCGTAAAACTGCCGTTACAGTAAAAAAATCATTTCCAAGAATTTATTATTATTTTTTTTAATTAAATAAAATCCATCTTCATATAATTTTGGGAGCCTAGGGGTCTCAACCCTTACAGTGTCTGAGAAAAGATATCCTAAAACAGGCTCTTAATAATGTCATCCGATTTTACAAAAAATTGGCTTTTCATTGTTTAAGTTGTGGCTGTTGACAAAATTTGCTGAACCCAGGCATAGTTTTTCAACAGTTGCAGTGACGCCACCAGGCCAGATGACAACTGGTTGATAGATCTTTAAAACTGCAATATTGCCATTGAACAAAAAACAAGAATAAAAAAAAAAAAAAAACATAACCAAACAATTTTTAGAGGCTCCGTTTGTAACAAATTTAAGCCATCAATATTGTACAACACAAATGAATCTCGCAGAAAACTGTTAAAAATTATGGAAAAAGTGGTGCATTGTTACATGCACCTCCCATGTTTGTCACCTTGAACTTTGAAAAAAGCATGGATTGGCCATATACACAAGCAAACAGAAAACATGTAACCATCTTATGTGGGTCATTATGTTTTGTTGGGGTTTAGATTACTTCATGGCCCACTAGTGATTCAGATGATATAAAAGAATATTGCAGTTGACTTCACTTCTCTCAACAAATTACCGACAGTAAACGTGAGGCTTCAAAAGGCGAGTGTTATCAAATGACAGAGGACGACAACAAGCAGTAAAATCTAAACATCTGTTACTTTAAACTGGTAATAGGTAAAATCATAACGCGGAGGTACAATATTGAATAAGGAATCACTTCAACGAAGTAGCCAAACGTGCCCATACAAATGCAGCTACGCCAAGAGGGAAAGAATGCAACTGAGGAAACCTGCCTTGAAGGATAGAAACGTCTAGACCATGAGAGTGCGGACGGGCAAAACCCGACTTAGAGAGGGAGGGACGTCTAGGAGACAAGAAATCAATAAGAAATACTTTATTTGAAGACGTAGAGAATTTAGAAGAGAGGAAAAGAAAATCAGACTTGAGGGAGAGACGCTAAATGTGGGGCAGAGGAAAACCTGATTTGAAGGAGAGAGGCACACCAAAAGTGCAGCTAAGGAAGACCTTGCTTGAATGAGAGAAAGAGGGAAAATACAAGAAAAAAAAAAGAAAGATAAACAGATAGACAATAGATAAAGAGAAAGAAAAATATGAGGGAGAGAGAGAAAAAACAAGAGAAAGCATAAGAGCGGAAGAGATTAAAAATTGAAATGTGAAACCAGATGAACGGTACCGTAAGGAAGATAGAAATTTCTTAGCAAACACATAACTATTTCAAATTTTATAGCACTCAAAATTGTTTCTTAACCCAGAACATGTCTGCAACGTTTTGTAACTGCACACATTTAATTAAGAAAAAGAAAAACAAAAAAAACATTAAATCAAATGTGTGCTTTTGTTGCATTGCAGCGCTCACGTGACACAGCAAATTAATGCCAATCTAATTTACAGCCTTTTTCATCACTAAAGAAAACGAAGTAATCACACTATCACAATCGGATAACGGCAATTATCACACCTTAACAACCGCAAAAATAATAGAACATAAAGAATATTAGAATCTTAAGTGTTGAATTTACTTCTCGGACCAGCTTCGGCAACAGAGTGAGGGGCAATCGAACTGGCATTGTATTTAATAATGAGATGAACGACTTTACTATAACTCACACACCAAGTCTTACGTACGGCCTTCCGGTGTCACCAGCCAACGCTATACGTCCTGGCAAGCGTCCATTATCGTCCATGAGTCCTGCTATTGTTTGGGACGAGAACCAGAAAAAAGTGAGAATGGTTACTGGAGCCGCCGGAGGAATTAAGATCCCGTCTGTTGTTGCTAAGGTAAGATTCCCGTCTGCAACGTGTCTGCATATTCTCGTAAAACCCTTTTTAATCCGTTTAACTCAGTCAGGAGACTTAGAGAAATTATCGCCACTTTAACAATTGCTCGATATCTTTTACATTGCTCAGTAGGAGAGGTAAAATCTATCAATGTAATTTCGCACGCCTTGCATGAATAGCATATTGAAAATATTTGCATTTAGTATGAGGGTTATTGGTGAATTGAGAATGAATATGTAAACAAATATTCATGAAGTAAGGAAAGAAATGAATAAAAGCGGCCTTTTTCTTGTCTATGACAAAAGTCAATATGAAGGCCATCACTCGCATTCAAGCTTAATTTTTTTCCTCTTCCGCAATGCGTAGACATACGCTTCTTTGTCCTGAATACACAAGCTATTACTGTGTGGTGCTTCTATTTCAAGTAGTATAGCTTTCTCTTTACTCTATAATTTTTATTATGGTTCGAATGATGACCATGAGTTGCGATGTTTAGTAGTGTCAAATATTGGTTAAAATAGATATGAAACCTTATGCTCTTTTGAAATTTAAACACACTTTCTTTCGCTGATCGATGTGGCAAAAACCTGATCTCTTCCAAATTTCAGAACTCTGCTTAATCTTTACATTTTGCTTTGTCTGAGAGTTTACGAGATTCCTAGAAGGTTCCATTGCAAAATAGACGAATGTCTATGTAGTCTAAATTAAATCGTTCACGAACGTTAATAGTGCAATTATTAGTGGATTTGGTATGTTATTTTTGTACAAACCTTCTGTTGATTGTATGAATCGGGTGAAGGATCGAAAGCTTGAGATCACTCTATAATAAACCCGATTAATACACATACAAGGAAAAACATATGGTCCAATTGAGGTTACTGACTTCATCAATCCGTATCAACAACTTTCAGAATATCATCGATGTGCTGTGGCTGAACCGATCGCTGCCGGAGTCTGTAGATCTCAGACGGTTTCACCATCACCTCGTACCATCTTTATTAAAAGTAGAGGAAGGCTTCTCAAATGTGTGTAATTTTATATTGGATATAAAAAAGTATCTGTCACGATCCGAAAAAAAGAAAGTAAACAAAGGGCATAATTACGATCTATCACGTAACAAAGGAAAAACAATATCTTGATGTATTTGCACGAACGTAAGTAAAACATTTTTAAAACGAAATTTAGTAAATTACATTAAACAAGATATCATACCATTACTACTTCTACTACTACCCCTCCTACTATCCCTACCATCTACTTCTCCCTACCCCTAACCATTCCCCACCCCTACCCCTACCACCACTACTACCACTACTACTACTACTACTGCTATCACTGCTACTACTACTAC
>BLXT01007118.1:1095315-1111025 GCA_019648995.1 Plakobranchus ocellatus | reverse complement strand
ATATTACTTTTTACGTGTCCTCCCTCATACCGTACATATATGATACATTGCCTGCCTGTCTGAATCTTAAGGCATCATTATTTTTCAAACGTCGTCTACCAAGACTTTTACCTTTGTTTTTAACAGTTCCTATAATAAAAAAAATGCTTCACTTTGGTTCTCTGTCGAATTTGAAGTTTTACCGTAATTGAAGAATATCTTTTGCCCATATCTTTAATCCTCTTATTCATCGACATTATATAGTACACTGTAAGGAAAGACACCATATAGAGTCTAATCACAAAAGCGCATAGAAGACCTAAGAGTAAAATTATCCCTGAGAAATTGTGGTTCAACATTTACCAAAAGAAATGTGTGCAAAATGCTTGCACCACGGAAACGTATTTGTAATTATTATACAAGAAACACATTTTTTAAGATGAAGCCTGTTGTTTGTTTCTCCAATTTCGCATACGCCTTAGGCACACCCCAAGGGCTACTGTATTAAACGCAGGCACAGTAGAAATCTTGGGTTCGCTAGAGGAGGCTAGATATTTTAGCGAACGTAGGGAAAGACCCAGGCCTACATCTATGAATCGTTTAGATAGGCCCTACCATTGTAGTGAATCGGCAAAGGCCGATAAGGCTACTTTTATAAAGAATTTACTTGATCTAGTGACTGAAAAGGGTTGAAAATACCTAAGGGAAAAGATCAAAGTCCAGCGGTTATAGGCCTAAAAAAAAACAAAGATGAAGGAGAGGAAAAACAAGCGAGAGAGAGAGAGAGAGAGAAAGAGATAGAGGGAGAAAGAGAGAGAGAGAGAGAGAGAGAGAGAGAGAGAGAGAGAGAGATCTGAGGTAGGCACACACCAGCTTGTTTCAAGAATCGTTATATCATAAAGCTTGATTAAACTAGCAGCAGCAGCAATTGCACAATAGTAGTAGTAGTAGTAGTACTAGTAGTAGTAGTAGTAGTAGTAGTAGTAGTAGTAGTAGTAGTAGTAGTAGTAGTAGTAGTAGTAGTAGTATAGTAATAGCTGACAACGCAATGGCGCCTTTAGCTTTGATAGTTTTCTTGAATATGTTGCTCATTTTTTTCATCTGATAGTTCAAAATACTTATGCAAAGATTTTTATTATAAAAAAACTTAACAAATCTCAATCAATCAACAATGTATGCTTATTGTTACAAAAACAGTAGTAAGGATCCCAAATTTGTCGTAATTTCAGGAAATACTGAACCTGTAATATTTTAAAACGGCTGCTTCTCAGAAGAAAATTCAACAAAAAATATATATCTTATCGTTCTTTTTTAAGAAAAAATCAAAATGTTTTAATCCTTTACTTTTGACGAGGTGCTAGTTTTGAAATAGGTAGATATGAAGATAAAAAGTTGAAAATGCGTAACAAATGATGAGCTGATCGACTAACCGGGTGCTTCATATATATATATATATATATATATATATATATATATTTTTTTTTTTTTTTTTTTTNTATATTTTTTTTTTTTTTTTTTCTATCTACTGGTTGATGTTTCTCACAAATGAGAAAAAACTCCGATGGATATAATACAAAACAATTTTCATGTAGAGGAAGAGAGTTCACCCATTTCTGCTTTTCCGGCTCATTTTTATATGTCTTGGTAAAACACAACAAAATATTAGATTGAGTATAGATGCCTTCACATTTCACAACACCACAGTTCGTGGGGCATTTTGTTTAAAATTAATGTTCTCAAAATTCCAGCCTTTGATGGCTTTATAAAAAATGATCGAGTAGGGATGTATAATGCAACCATACTTTAAGTTCCCTTGCTTTTTAATCATCATGCTCATAAAAGCAAAGTTTTAGATTTTGATTTTAATCTACATCTACATCTAAATTTGTGTATTTTAGATCTACAGCAGAAACAATTGAACCGTGCAGTGAGCACACAGACTGGCTATTTGAATCATAGATCTAGATCGTAGTTTCAAGCTGCATTTTAACTAGCATTACTTCACTAATGGTCAACCAAAAGTTTATTTTGTCAAAAATTTCAACAACCGACAAGAATTAATAAATAATCCAGAGAAAATGTACTAAGAAAATAATATCACAGGCAGGATCTTCACTTTTAGTTTGAAACAATAGCAACCGATTTACCGATTCAGTAATGAAAGTCCTGTGTTAAAAAATAGTGCAGAACTGTTTTGCTTCTTCTTTCATAGATTTATATATGAAATGCTCAGTTTAAACTAAAAAAGTTCAAAACATCATCAACACGGTTGATTCTATTTCAAGATAGCGTTGCGTTATATCATCTAACTTTCTCGCGAAACTTATGCGGAGTAGTAATATACCGTCAAATGGTTATACTACGTCTGGTCTGAAGCAAAAAACATCTAGCCTCCTCCAGCCAACTCAAGATTTATGCTGTGCGTGTTCTGAGACCAGCAAACCTTGACACAATCTCAAAATTTATCAAATAAGCATCTTTTATGGTGCACTTTCTCAGAAACGTATGATTGGCAAAACATAGAAGGAAACTCTTCATGCATTTCGTTTCTTAAAATATTGATAGCTTCAATTAAAGAAATAGGCCATGATTTATTTCGATGCCTTCATTCAGGCATTACCTAAGGGAAAACAGAAAAGGAAGTTTTATCACGAAGAACTGATCTTGTCCTAAATCAAAAGATGCTTTGTAAAACTCACTGAAGAAGCCAAGTGGCTAATTTCAGTCACTGTCTTGAAAAGAGCACGCACCCAATACTAATGTTGAGGAGCAATACAAGAAAAGCGAAGTAACAGATTATGTCTTTGCAAGCCACCGTTTGCTAACAGCGTGGATTAATCATCCACATCTAATTCTGAGTGCGAACCATCCTCATCTTCTTTTGATTGTGTTTTTATTTTTTTTAATTATGCTGCTTTACAATTTTGTACGCATTCGTCTCTTTTTTATTTTTTTTTTGCCAATAGAATTTTTATCTTTTTAAATTTGATGTTGTCTGACCTCCATACGAAATCGATCCCAACTCGCCTTATATCGATGTTTATCTAATTTTTTTTATTTTTAGTATTTTATTTTCCCGCATTTCGCATCTATGTGTATGCATTTTGCACTGCAAATCTTCGTAAAATCTTAATTAGTTAAAAAGACTGAAATTAAACAATTGTTAGGGGAAAATAAGTTTAAAATCAAAATAGCACCGCGATTCCAACTGATTTCTCAGACAACCGTGCAATATTAATGCCAAGCATTTGCATCATATAGAATTTTCTGTATCTCTGATCGAATTATCCTAAAGTGGAGTATTTGAATTCCAGCAACATTTTTCGACATCATAAACGATTTACTATAAATACCAGAAAAGTTGAGCTTGTAGCCGCAAAGTTTTTTTTTTTTTTTTTTTTTTAAAGATTTCTCAGATAGCTTCAAAGATGGCCATGCAAAAAATAATTGTGCTGCTTATGGTATAAAGCTAAAAATCTTTTAGGAATGTGTTTATAATCAGTGAAAAAGACTATGGCGATGAGCAAGTAGCAAAAAAAAAAAAAAAAAGTGCCACAGAAAACAGCTTACAAACATATATAACTTTTGGTTTTGACACTGCTTTCATAGAAATGCAAGGAATGATTATTATGTTGTATTATGTACCTTTCGTGTTACTAGCCCTATATATATATCTGACCAGATGAATTCTTATTGCTTAATAGCAAACACCACTCTTTGGAACTGAGCGACAAGTCCCAAAACCATTTATTGCGTTGAAACGTCTCGAAAGCTTTTTTGAATACCCTTGTCGATGGAAAACGTTACAACTCTAGGCTGTCCGCAATAAATAAAGACCACAAATAAATCCAAAAGTTGTCTCAGTATATTGAATATCCTAAACATATCAAGTTATCGCAGTAAACATGAATAAAGTATGTTATAAGACACTGATGAAATTCGTGTGCGCTACTTTTCGATCCGAAGCTTTCTTCTGTATAGCAACATTGGGACATTGACGGCGATATCAAAACATTAAAAGCCAGCAAAATAAATAAATGCAGAAATAAATAAATAAATAAATAAATTCATAAATAAATAAATAAATAAGAAATAAAAAAATAAATGTATATGATGCGAAATCCTTAATGGAAAATACTAAATCTAAAAAGGTTTAGGGTATTGTAAACACTTTTTTTTTTATTTCAGAGATATTATGGCCCGTAAGGGAGGCAATGCTGTAGACGCAGCTGTAGCAGCTGTTTTCGCCACTGGACTTTTGAACGCTCACAGTTCCGGTATAGGAGGAGGCTCATTCATCGTCGTCTATGACAGGTTAGAATGATACTGTTGGAAAGCTGAGATTCTGTCATAACCACTTATAGTTGGTCATACGATCTTGATATGCATCATTACTTATGGTACGTTAAATTCTGCTGATAGGGTGGGTTAGGTTCATTCATCGTAATTTAAAATAGGACACATACTGATTATGGTAAGCTTTGTTGATTTTAGTCAATACTAGCAACTATATATTTGTTGAAAAGAAAATGGATAATATTTAAGATTGAAAGACACAAGCTATGCTGTTAATGCGGAAGTCCTACGTTTGACGTTCATCCTTCCTGTTTTGTGTGCCATATGTAACGTGTAAAAGAAGTAATATTTAAGGGCCATTTATTTTTTTTTTTATGCTTTCCCATAAAACTTTTTTTAATTGTTTGAAACAAACTCAATTTCTGTTTTGCATACTTTTAAAACAGTTCTTTAAATATCGAAGTAAAACAAAATTTGCTTCAAGAGTAATCAACACGGAACTAGTATCAACTAACGAGAAATTTTCTCTTAAATACCATTATATAAAATTGTCATAATGCTGGATGCAGAACAAGCACATTGCCCTCTCAGCTTGAATGGTTACAATATCTCTTGAGCGTTGTTTTTACGAACATTATGTTTTATGTTTGTACAAGTGAGAAGAACAAATAGCATGCTATAGACTCCAGAGAGACAGCGCCTGCGGCTGCAACTGAAGACATGTTTGCAGGGATAATTGACAAATCTCGAAACGGTAAAATGTTTTGAATCGTTTCATTATCGAAAGGGCATTTATTGAAGAAAAATAATTAATTCTGAGTGTGGATAATACAGTACATAGGCAACTGAATGAGTTCAACGAGTGGATTCTGAATGTGCATCTAACAGTGCATACATTCATTCAAAAATATAAATGCAGTATAAAAACATATGCCTTTATCATGCATCAAGCTACGGCCTTCTTGATATCACTTAATGAAAAACTCAATGAAGATTTTAAATGAGGTAGGGGAGCTAATTTTTATAATTAGATTAAAAGAGCAGTCTCTCAAAAAGTAATAGGTGAATACAATGCAAAAATGTCCATGTGATTGTACAAGGAGATAAGGCCCGCAGCAGCCTGTCCTCTCCAGATCATTAGTTGTATTTTTTTGCTTTTTGTGTTTTGGTTTTCATTTATTCCTTACCGCAACGATAGCAAAAGAATTTAAAGAAACTAGACGAACACGAGTTTCTTCTCATTTTTACAACTTTACGACTCCATTCATGCAAAAATAAATATAAGAGACTCTTTCTTCTTAGTAAAAAAAGAAAGGTATGAGAGAACATTTTATTTTTTTATTATCAACCTTTTAAAACCATTAATTATTATAATTTGACCACTCTTTTTATTTTTTGTGAGACAAATGTCTTATCGTGTACTTAATTATGTTCTATAGGTGGAATGGCATCTGGTGTACCTGGAGAAGTAATGGGATTGTGGAAAATCCATAGCCAACTTGGAAAACTACCGTGGTCAGATGTAGTCAGTCCTAGCATCAAACTTTGTCACGATGGCGTCCCTCTTACTGAAGCTATGTACAAGGCCATCTCTGTACATCTTACAAAGTAGAAGCAGAAACAAGATTTTGCGTAGGTCTAAGTCTAAAATTCATTTTAGAAACTCGGGATTAGATGGTTACTGTCATAAAGAGAGAATCCAATGTAACTAGAACTTTAATCGTATTACTGACTTTTTATGCAGATGATCATTATCGATTTCCGATGTTTGAAAGTTGTTCTTAGCTCATGGTTGATCGGAAAAACGCCATAGTGCCATGGATACTAGGCTTTTTCACTTTTTTTGATTTAGAAAAATAGAATGATATTTCAAACACAGTTAAAGTTTTACGCCTTCGATGCTTCTTAAAAACTTGTCATTTTCTAGGCCTTACTTTGATGAAAACGGCAATGTGAAGCCCGTGGGTAGCCTGATCCAACTTCCTGAACTGACGAAAACACTACAGGCAATAGCAGACAATCCAAATTGCTTCTATGATGGATGTCTTTCTAAAGACACTGTGGCTGACTTAACAGAAGAAGGCAGGTTACAACTCCATTTTCATTTCGTTCGTTTTGATGTAAACATTTTTACTGTTAGCAAAAAAATCTGAGAGTTTCCCTGGTTTTCATGAAAAGGTGTTCCTTGCTTAGATTTCATATGCAGCCTTTTTAAATAGAAAGAGAGGTGTAAAACGCTTCACGAACATTTCAATACTCTCCTGCAATATCATTTATCAAAACCAACTATTCTACCATTTCAAGATTGTCATAATTATTGTTATAATATCAGTTGCAATGCTGCATGTAAAAGCTTATTATATTTTGACGTTATTTCAATCATCGTATTACTATGAATAGGACGTGTGAACAAAGATCCTTTGGTTCCTCTTGAAAAAAAAATTAAGCAACATAAAAAGTTATAAGCTTCAATGTTGATAAACAACTCAACTGGCGGAAAAACACACTTCTTTTGTACATGTTAAAATGAGCAAAACGATTGCATTTCATATACAAATCAAGATCTTTCATAGACTTAAGAGACCTCTCTCTCTCTTGCTCACTATATTGAGTAATTATGGAAATGAAGATCCTGGTTTGTTTTGCGGGTTAGGGTGGAAAGTATCAGAAACAAGACAAAAAAAAAAAATGAATGGCATAAAGCAACTAATATATAGAGCTCCAAATGGAGACATCGAGGCAAAGAATGTGGAGAAATAAATAGCATCATGCAAGGCATAAATCATCTTCTTGGAAAGTAACTTTCTAAATAATATTTCAATGGACATATTGTTGTGCCAAAATGTAACAGAGAGAGAGATAAACAGATCTGCAAACGCAATTGTCATAATGTCTAATTTTTCAAGAAGTTGAAGTGGTGTGTTAGAATCTGTAAGAACGTTTTTGATAGAGTTTGTGAATATATAGCATTCTTTTCATATTGCCAATGCTTGTAAATCGAAATAAAGTCGATTTTGGCAAGTATCAGCCGTTAAATAAAACAAATACCGTATTTTTGGAAAATAAATTTATATTTAATCGTATCTTAGTTTTTATAAAGAGTATATCACTTATGTGTTTCAATTATTCTTTATTTATGATGATTTCTACCGTCTTGTCATTTGTTAGGAGGTATAATTACTGTAGAAGATTTAAAAAACTACCAAGTAAAATGGACATCACCTACGATGCTTGCTCTGCCTGGAGGTTACAAACTGTATTCGATGCCAGCTCCTGGGAGTGGCCCAGTTTTGAGTTACATACTCAGTATTCTTGCAGGTACTTTTTAATTTGCATAATTCGCATTCTGCATTTTAGAACGTAAACATGTATGCTATTGACTGCGTCATTTAGATTTTAAAGTTTCACAAATTGGTTGCGAATCCCGTTAATAGGATATAACAATAAATGACCTTGAAATAAATAGGAACTTAAAATGAGGCAAGTATGCGGCTGTGCAGATCATGGGAAGTACAGTCAATGAAAATACTTAGTGCCATTATAGTCAAGCTCTTACAACCTAGTAATATTAATGTGGTTTCCTCAAGCTTTCAATTTATCAGATACTGAAAATCTCATATTGCGAAGCACACTGTTGACCCGTAAGCCAACCGACACCAGTAATTGTGTTTTCAAATTTTTCAAGATGAGAGAAGACAAAGTGTTTTCGCTTGTTATATTACCTAGTAATTTTCGTGTGAAGATCAAAATGCTAAAAAATTTGGGTAGTAATCAGAATTGAATACTTTTGAGACAAAAATAAAATTTTGTAGCTTATGGTTGAACTACTTGGTAGATATATTACCTTTATTTCTTTTGCCAAGGTTACAACATGCAACCCTCAGATGTGGCCACCAAAGAACGTGAGATAATCACCTACCACAGAATAATAGAAGCTTTCAAATTTGCCTTCGCGAAGAGGACTGAGATGGGTGACGAATTTTTTGTGGATATTTCACAGGTAGTGTATGCTTGTTGAATTAAATGTGTCTGTATTGGTGCATGTGTTTGGGTATGTGTATATGATCATAAAGATGAATAATATAAGCTTGAAGATGCACAATACTGTTTTTATTCTTTTTGTGGGAAAAGAGTACTAGAAATATGTTTGAAGTATTAGTTCACGTCAAGTTCTTTTGACAAGTTCTTTTGACCTATGTATGATGTTTTAATGATAATGTGAATTTGTTTTAACATTTAAAAAAAGAACTCAATTTTGGTGCATTGCTGTTGCTTTGGCTAATATATTAAGCAAAGCACAATCCATCGATTTAGTAAACCTATTTATTATGCTGTCTTTTTTTCTTTTTAAGGATGCTTCTTTTAATTTAGAACAATAACTTCAGATCGATCCAAAGATCTTCCTTGTAAAAATCTTAATGCGAAACGCTGTATGCTTTGAACCTTGCAATCATTATTCCTCAATCTAGATGGTCATTAACATGACGTCTATGGAATACGGCGAAATGATGCGAGGCCTAATCGATGACAGTAAAACGCAACCAACATCGTATTACAATGCCGTCACTGATAATGCAGGGAACTCTCACCTTTCCGTCATAGATGGCCAGGGTAGTGTTGTGTCAATAACCAGTGCCATCAATACCTAGTGAGTGTTAAAACAAGAAGGTTAAAATGTGCGATGAGTGAAAACAGGCGATGAAGTCATTTTGAGAAAAAGATAAGATAGGAGGGAGAGAAAGAGGAGATGAAAGAGTAAGAGAGAGAGGAAGAAAGATAAATAGTGATAGTAAAAGAAATAGATAAATAGATAGATAGATCGATAGAGAGAGAGAGAGAGAGAGAGCAGAACCAGATAGATAAATAGAGAGGAGAGGAAGAGAGAGAGAGAGAGAGAGAGAGAGAGAGAGAAAGAGTAAGGGAGAGCGAGAGAAAGAGAGAGTGATATAGATAATTCTGTGAAGGGGCAATTGGGGCGTTGCAATCATACTAATTATGGATATTCAATACAAAAGGGCCAGAAAAAAAGGAAGAGCAAAGTGAGAAAAATAAACATGTAGGGAAAATTCGACCAAAAGAGTGTGGGAGGGAGGAAAAGGCGGGGAGAGGGTGGGGGGAGGAAAGCATTGTGAAGAGGTAAAGAAAAAGAGAAAAAAAGATGTTAGTTCCACCTTGTTGAAGACATCTTCTCATAAGGGAGAAATAACCCTGTCATTAAAGTATTGCATGGATGACGTCTGCTTTCCAATTGCTGCTGTAAATGATGTCCATCAAAATGTGTTCCCTCTTCCTATTACAAAAACGTTAGAGTTTCAGGCGAAGCACATATTCTTTTGTACTATTGTATTGAATTTATTAACCTTTGTAAAAACAGGCGCTCATTTTCTAGACTGCCTTTACGGAAAACCATACAACATGACAGGAAGCGATATTCAGCAATTCCATTTAAGAAACTGGAAGATTTATGTTTTATAAATTTGAAAAACTGCCAATCAAAATTTTCAAATGACATGAATTCTCATTGAAACGACCAATTTGTCAAAGATCAGAAACACCAAAATAATGATCACGGAGCTTTTCTGTATATTGTGCTAATCCTCTATAGAATTAAAACCAGGATTATTATTCTTTCTTAAACATTTTATGAGCGTAATAAGTGAGGATTATGTAATTGGCTTTAAGTGGGCCATATTATCATGTTGTTCAATTATTAGTACACTGAAGTAACATTGTGTTAAATTTGTCTTTGAAAAGGTAAAAGTACTTATGTGAGCATTTTAATGATTTCTCATCAGCTTTGGCAGTAAAGTAAGCGAACTGGCATTGTGTTCAACAACGTAATGAACGACTTCTCTATGCCCAACACGACCAACATTTTCGGCGTTCCAGCGTCTCCAGCTAACTTTATACGTCCTGGTAAGCGTCCGATGTCGTCCATGTGTCCGGCCATTATCTGGGATGAGAGCCAGAACAGAGTGAGAATGGTTACGGGTTCATCAGGAGGGACTGAGATTACCACATCTAACGCTATGGTGAGAGGTTGTGTTAGCTTCTGAAAAGTTTATTCTTGGATTTCTAGTGTTCTTGAACTCACGAATTTTTATATCACAGTAAGAACACGGGGCTGTCTAGATACAAATATTTTGATTCTTCCCCTTTGTTTTTTTCCTTGCCTATCCTAGCGATATTTCGACAATTTTTAAAGTCTATTTTCACTTTGAATATAGTGAGCTATATTTGACAATCTAGATGACGAGATTGTGGATATCTTACAAAAAAAAAATAGTTCCAGTCTCAAATTTGCTGGCATGAAAATTTACTCACCATCGAAACTCGTTCTGGTTAAGCACATTTACATCAAAGGCCGTGTAATTTTTAGGACTGGTTGAAAGGTATGATCTTAGTACCTAATTTTCTAAAACATTGCTATGTCGCCGTCTAATTGTTAAAAATCTTGTGGATGGTACTAAGTTTTGAAGATCAGTGTTTACTTAACAGTCAAATGGTATTGATGCCATCTTTATTTTTCTATCAACATTTTCTTGATGTCTTTTTTTTATGAAATGCAAAACAACCTTATTTCGTTGTAGATCCTGTTAGTTCCAAATCAACGAATCTTCAGATAAAGATCGCCTTTTGAAAAGGAAAATGAAAATACATGAAAAAAAACATTTGATTGATATTGCAATCATGACCATCAGCCAAGCACATTTCTGGTTTTATCACTTTGAACAAAGATATATGTTATTCTGTGGGAAACGAAATTTACACACGTAATTTTTAATGCCTTTTTCCCTCTAGCACTCAAAGTTGTTCTGGTTTCAATCGCTTGCGATTGTCAAAAACTCTCGAATCTCAATTTTTTTTCAAGCCTGAAATATCATGAATCCCTAAAATTATTTCACTATGCAGGTTAAAAAGATGAGGAGGTGTTACACACCCCTGTCTCACACCTCTTTTGATGAATTTGAAATCACTATGTTCTTCTTCAATTTGAACAGATGCAGTTTTATCTCTGTATACATTTCTAATTACTCCCAGGGCTATCCCACCAATGTCTAATTTTTCCATCAAACTAAACAGCTCTACATGTTTTTATTTAGTCAAAGGCCTTATATAATAATCAATGAAACAGAGGTGGAGATCTTTTTGCATTTCTATACACCTCTCCATAAGCATTGACAAAGTGAATATTGCGTTCCTAGTCCCTTTATCAGGCATGAAGCCAAACTGTTTTGGAAATATTTCTGGTCTTAGACTCTTGCGCATTCTATGCTTCTAAACGCGTAACAGGATTTTTGTATAATGGCTCATTAAACTGATTGTTCTATGAAGTTCACATTCTGTTGCTCCTGGTGTTTTAGGCGGTACTATGAAAACAGATTTACAAAGATCGTCTGGAATCGTACCACTATATCGTATATTGCATTAAGAAGTTAGTTGTCAGATCTATTCCTATATTATCTAATGCTTTAATTATTTCTACTGGTATATTATCTGGTCTTGTGGCTTTTCCATTTTTCAATTTCTTTTTTGCTGCTTGTACCTCTTCTTTGAGGATAATTGGGCCTTCGATGTTTTTCTCTAATTTGGGTTTATCATCTTCAAAAAGATCTTCAACATAATTATTCTGTTAAGTATTCCGCTCTTTTCCATTAACATTGTTCCATGTTTTGATTTGATGTAGCCAGAACTACTGCATTTGATTTTCTCACCACTGACGTTCTTAATTTTAGCATTCATGAATTTGCTGCCTATATTTAGCTTTTGCTCTATTTCCTGACATTGTTGATTCATCCACTCTTCGTTCGCCGCGTTGCATTTTATTTTGATGTTTCTGTTTAGGTCTTTGTGTTGGGTTTCTACATTTTTTTTATTTGCGCCTTTCTTCCATAAATCGAGTATTTCTTTGTTTATCCATTTCTTATGTTCTTTTTTTTTATCTTTTTTTGAGAATGTTTTTCTTTATTACTTCAATGTGAATTTTTTCATTTCTGACCATATTTCTTCTATTTCTGAGACGTTATTTAGGGTCTAATGCACAGCTTTAACAATTTTGTCTCTTAGTTTTTCATCCGATTTTAGTAAGTCCATTTGGAATTTAGGATTGGCCTTTGCTTTTCTTAATTTCTAAAGTTTTACCTGAAATTTACACATTATGGAATATGATCTGAATCACAGTCGGCTCCCGGCAGTGATTTCGATGTGTTG
The DNA here is from genome assembly GCA_019648995.1 of Plakobranchus ocellatus. NCBI lineage: Eukaryota > Metazoa > Mollusca > Gastropoda > Plakobranchidae > Plakobranchus > Plakobranchus ocellatus. The sequence goes on along the minus strand of BLXT01007118.1, from coordinate 1,098,539 downwards.
ACGGCGTTTTCGGAATCTTTTCTACATGTGGATATAATCTATTTTGTTGTTACTTCTATCTCTGGGGCTCTTCCAAGTCCACTGTCGCCTAGGTTGGTTTTGATACCAAGTATTGGTGATGGTAAAATCATTGATTTGTCACCATTCAATTAGCCTACTTCCACCCTCATTTACAGTCGCTATGCTACTGGGCCCATCAATATCTTCTACTCTTTCATCCCCAACTTTTGCATTGAAACCTCCCATTATTATAATCATCTTCACCGTCAGATGTTGGTGCATACACTTGAATAATTCCTAGATTAATTGTTTGGGTACCAATTTAGCTACAACTATTTTATCTCAAATTGGACATTAACTCCCCAGACTTTTTGTAGTTGTTACATCGAATAAGATACCAATGCCTCTTTCATGTTTATGTTCTCCTGTGTAAATTAGAGTTTTACTGCTAGTTTCACGGAACCTGCTCCTGTCCATCTTAACTCCGCAAGCCCTAGATGTTAAGTTTTATTCTGTCCATTTCTTTAATTAGATTTTCCAATTCTCCTTTGTAATGAAAATGTTAAAAAAAGGGATTTCAAAATTATATAATGTACATTTTAATAGCATAATAACTGTACATCTGTGCTAGAATATCATTGACGTGCTGTGGTTGAATCGTTCATTGCCTGAGTCTGTGGACCACAAACGGTTTCATCATCAATGTATACCACCCTATCTACAATTGGAGGAAGGATTTCCTAAGGTTATTGATTGTGTGTGTTTTTGTTGTGCTTTTTCTTGTGCCCAGTTGTTCCGTTGACAAAATTCAAGAGTTTTTAAAACGATTGGAAGCGAGAAAAAAAAATAAAAACGTTCTAAGTAAAAATCAAAATCGGATCATAAGATTAGGGATTCGAATCCTACTTACATTGGTGCTGCGGTCTTTTGAAAAGAACTTTGTAATGTTATCCTGAGCGCATCTATCACTAAAATGTGTACAGCAGCATACGAAGGGATTTTTGCAAATGTTTTACTAAGGCATAAGAGGGTGATAGCTGTGCATTGATTATGTTGAAGAAATTAAGATATAAAGCTCAATGCAAATACTTTTTTTATAATACACATAATTTATATAATTTTTAAAAGGACCCGAACCGGGAGCATTGGTGATACAATGGCTAGAAAACTATCCTTGTAATTTGCAGCTTAGGGATCTTCCTCTCGCGAAATTGAGAGCTGTAAAAATCTACGTCTAGACATAAATCATTGTAAAGCAAGCCTAACTATAAAGAAAAATATTTTATATCATAGCCCTGAAAATCATTTCTTGCCAGAATTATTTTAACATACTTTGAACAAAATGTTGATCTCATTGAAACAATTAAATTGAAATAACTGCACATTTGTTGTAATTTATTTTGTCAAAGATTCTTAACATTACACCATATTTTCATTCTTTTACAGGATATAGAGAAAGGTTTAGAGGCCAAAGGTCACAAGATTGAAACAATGAAAAGCATCTCCGTAATACAAGCCATCAATGTTCATGGCAATGGAAAAATTGTGGGTACTGCAGATTTTCGTAAAGGTGGAGGACCAGCGGGATTTTAACTCTTTACTAATATTCCACACCGATGATTACTTTTGCTGAATATTGCTTTGATATCTTTATATTTACTACTGTCTTTACATTTATACAGAGTATGATAAAGAATTACTATCAATAAAATTATTATCTTGTCCTTAGTGGAGATCAAAATATGAAGTTTAAAAAAATTCTTTCTAAAGGTCTCTTGTAAATAGAAAGAAATACGTTAAATTCGTACTTATAACATTCAGAGATTGAATTTGTGAATTATCGAATACGATAAAAATGTTTTTTTTTACAGCTATGTTGGCTTTAAAGAGATAAATCTAGAGTATAGCTGGAAAGAAACACAAGTTTTAGTTAATGCCAAGAGAGCGGCAGAATCCTTGTTATTTTTTTCGAAGCACTGAAAAGATCCCTACTTAGTCAAAAGACTGAAGATAAGCAAGCCTGGATAAGCAGTAAAATCTGTCTAATTGACTATTATTCCTTCCCTGTCTACCGATAACTTATTTAACTTATTTCTGGTTTCGCCTCGTTGTTCGGCATAGTAATTTTTATTATAGCTCCCCCTTAGTGTGTTTTGAGTCATGCATGCACTGCAACGAAGAAGAACTTAGAGTAATGGGAAAGTGAGATAGTGGGAATTGCATTTGTGAGTATAGCCTATCCACTATAAGTTGGTCTCAAGCTTCCTGCCTCTGTATTAGGCCAGGCGAACTAGGAATTGGTTCTAGTGAATTAAGGACCTAGCTAATCTAGATCTATAGTATCAAGAGACTGTTAGAGAGATGGACATATCCTTGAATATAAGCATATACATTTTGCACAAAGATTTGTCCTGCCATAAAAAAAAAACGAAGCTAATCTCTTCTTAATTAGTGGTTTTTTTTGTTTTTTAACGCCTCTGGGCTGTAAAAAGTAGTTGTTTGTAAAAAAATTCATTGTTTTGTGAAAATAAACACTATCGTTTTTGCTATTGATTTGTTACTACATTTGTATTTCAGCCCTGTTAAAAAAAAAGAATAAAACAGCAATACCGTAGTGCCTGCTTTTCCAGAGATAAATAATTAATGTTCAACCTGCAAAAGAGACTTTATCTCGTCTGGTCACACTAAATGCTACATTGCACGAGAGAGAAACCAGTGGTATAAATGTTGCAGGCAAAAAACGTACCACATTTTTGCAGGTTTTACTACGACCATTTATACATATGTTGCCTTGGAAAAATGCAATTACAGAGAACCTCCAATCCTCATCCATGGAGAAAAAATGAAATGGATATCTTGGTAAAGCTGAAACGAAGAAAAAAAATTAAAAAAAAAAACACGACATTCATAAGACAAGATAAGTTAAAGGAATTCAAATTTAAATGTTTTTGAGTATCATTACTTTCAATCAACGGATAAATCTGAACTCATGCGTAATTTGCAGCTTGTGTCGCCGAGCAGCTAAACTTCGAAAGATTCAAAACTATTTATTATGTGCGTCTGTCTGTCTGTCTGTCTGTCTATATGTATGTATGAATGTATGTATGTATGTATGTATGTATGTATGTATGTATGTATGTATGTATGTATGTATGAATGTATGTGTGTATGTGTGTATGTGTGTATGTGTATATGTATGTATGTATGTATGTATGTATGTATGT
>BLXT01007118.1:1066682-1078623 GCA_019648995.1 Plakobranchus ocellatus | reverse complement strand
CACGCACCCCCCACACACACCGCGACACTCACCAGAAAGAACACAAAATACAAGGGGAATAGTGGACTCTTCAATTTAGTTTCAATAGCTTCTATCTTTAAACTAATATTACTGGTACTTTTGATTTATTTTGGCGCCTAAAGCTTTTTTTCTTTTTTTTTATTCACTATACTTATCTGCAACGTGGCATGAGTTTTCTACGCAAAAACTGACAATTAAGAAGTTATCATATTTTTTTCTCAACTCTGCTTGACATGGTATCAATATCTTCAAAGAAGTCCTTCAAGGGAAACTTTAATTATACATAACGTAATCTTCCACCCTGATTTAAAAAAAAAATTATCTCGTAAAATGCTCCGATAATCCAATCCAGGTCTTGCGTTGAGGTTTTCAAAGAACAGTCAATGAACGTAAGGAACTAATATTTATTTCAAATGCTTTAGGGGTCCTTATTTTTATTCAACCCCTCAATTCTCATATCCAGCAATGCTCAATTCAAACGCATTGAGATTTCCTGTAACTGATTTTCTTATTCTTTCCATCAGCTTGACCTTCTTGTAGCCGTCTGTGAGAGTCAGGACACTAAACGTAGCTATACATTTTCTCTCTGTGTTAAGTTGTTTTTATATTGCTATTTGCTTTGTTTCTTTTATCACTAATGTCAAAATTCAAAAGCAATTTTTTTTAAATCAAGAAGACTGGTGAACCACCTCATTTACAACATTCTCCAGTGCCTTGTTTCATCAGTCGGATAAAGTTTTACCTATTGGCTAGTAGTGGCCCTCAACGCTGTTTCTATGGCGCATGTACTTGAATTGTTTTCATTTCGCTGTCTCCTCGGACAAGAACAACAACAACAACAACAACAACCATAGCAACAACAACATCAACAAAACAGGAATGATTTCATGGATAGACAAGCGGATTGAAATGGCAATCCATAGCATCGTCAAAACCTGTCTGTTATTATTTTGATCTCCACACGAATAAGATTAATAAAATAAGTGAGCAATTTCGATTTTCATGTCGGAAGCATTTTTCTGAGCAAAGCATACACGCAGGAAGCAATCTCTTTGAAGCCCCTATTTGTTAAGGTTTTGTTTTAATCATTGCAATCGACTTAGCTATTACCAAGTTCATACGATGTCAGACTGAAGCCACTATACGATACCTTGTAAACAAAAAAGGTGATTTTGGAAGTGTTGAACACTTACTCGAGATCAAATTAATGCCTATGCTCCACAGTCTGCTTTGTTTTTGCTGCGTTCCTTGCTAATTGCCTTCGTTTGTGACACCAGTTTTAAATCACCAAGAAGCTTATCCTCCTAACACTTGATTGGGTCTTGAGTTCATCGGTAAGATTTAAAAAATGTAGCATATGTGACACTTATCCTTGCCATGTCTATGAAAAACGAGGCTGAACTATGAAGAAAACATCTCGGAGTTTGACCTACGGCTAAGATGGGTTCCTGTTTTTTTTTTCTCTTTTTACATATGAACGGTACATCAATGACACAATGAGATGAGAGCCAATATACTGTCTTTTAGTTGTTTTTCTACAGTGCTGGCTATAAATAACTGGTGAGGACTCACTATGTTTGCAAAAGTGTATTTTTTTTTCAATTGGGATTGTCTGATGAGAACAAATCGATTGATGCCTTCAATATACTCTAAACGTCATCTTTTCAGTAATACTCGAAGTGTGCAAAAAAAGACATCTTGCACAGCCTGCAGAGTTTCACAATTCTCTTCTCGCGGCAGTGACCGTGTGAATGTGCATTTACTGCTGTTTTGAATATTTTTGTTCACATGTATTTCCTTCTTTACAATAAATTTTGGAAAGAAAACTCTTCTTTCATTTAAGTCTGTCAAAGAACAGAAAGGTTCAAACAGTTTTATACTTTCTTCATGTAAACCAATGTGGCATTTTCTTGAGCAGGAATCTCCACACCCTGGTCTCACTTCCTCCTACTTTCGCATTACTGTTCTTTTCTTTTTGAATGGTTCTTATTCATTTTTTCTCTCGTTCCCTTTCTGCAAGCTTTCCTTTCGGACACAAGCTCCAACCAAATTTCCAGTCTTGTCACACAGAAAAGGTGTAACCTTAATGTACCTGGGTCAATTAAACCTTCTGATTCTGCTTCACATACAATATTCCCTATTGTTGTCCAAATCTTTTGCATATCTTCATGTCTCTTGGACCAATTGTCTATAAAACCCGTTTGGCACGTCATATGCTCCAATCAGTCCAAAAATATATGCTAATCAACTGACCCGACTAAAATCGAACTATACTTATCCACAGTTTTATTTCTTGCACTACATAAGTCTAACGCTCATTCAAATCGTTGCGTCGCATTTTTATCCCCTGCCATATTTCTACCTTTATCAGTGTTTGCAGCTTTCGGGCTAGTCAGACACATTTTCTTCAAATATGTTGCAACTTCCATTAATCTCTTAAGAGACTAGCTTCTATTTCTTGGATCAGTTGGCTTTAATCTTTCTCTCAGTCAATCTAAGAATGGAGTTAGTGGAATTCGCTTCTTCAATGTCGGTAGGACTTTAATAAATTATGAATTGCAACATTATTGGTGATGCCACGTTAGGGCTACCACATAAGGCTATGCGCCATGCAATTTCGATCTTAATGACAGAATTTCCAAACTGAGATAACTTGCATCTTGTGATTAACAGAGGTTTTAGGAGGATTAAGCTCACAACCTTAGTCAGCTAAGAATGTGATTCCCAACCAAGTTGACAAATACCTTATGGTCTTTAATGTATAAAAGTAATCATAAGACCATTAAGTTTTGATATACGACAGAAGTGATCTCTCTCCACAAACTTCAGTCCCAGCGATGCAAAAGCTATACTCGCGTGAGCATACTTACACATAGCCCAATATACATTCATATCACATTGATCAAACAGCATTCATCGTGGCCATTTTAAATCATCCTAAACTTGTGAATCTCTCCGTTGCTTCTGATCGCTAAAGAATGCAGTTTTATCATGGACTGGGCAATCAACGGGCCATCTCCCTGTAGCATTAAGCGTTTCTCGCCCCTGGCACCTGTCTTTTGAGCTCTTACCAAGTAGAATTTTTTTTTTCATTCTGCTATTTCACAATGAGTCGGACAATGGGCACAGTCGCACTGTTTTTGAAATTAATGTTGATAGAACTCCCTGCTCCTTTTTCAAAATCTTATCCAATCCCTGTGGACTGAAAATCACTCAAAACAATTTCAAGAACTACGCGTCCTCTGTGTATTACTCATTTCATCATCATTTTCAATATTATATGCACAGAATTTATACCACTTATCTTATCATTAAGGGTGATTTTGGAAAGCAAAGAGTCGTACGAACATTTACACTAGGTAAATTGATCAGATAATTGAAGCCAAACAATCCCATGTCTAAGGTAAGAACGTTTTTTAAAACAATTATGCAAAGAAAGAGGCATAACTTGAGTTACCACTTTTGGGTTCTATAAAAGCGTGGGTGTGTACATAAGGCAAATCTTATTTTGGTTATAACTCCCGGTGTAACACGCCAGAGTGACTCTAACACCAGACAGACTCTAGATCCAGATTGGCGGCCGCCAGAAACACTCTAGAGGTTATGTGGCGTAAGCCCCGCCCACGCCAATTTTACTCTCTTCACGCCAAAACCACTCTACTAAGGGAAATCACTCGCGCTTGAAAACTTCAATCAATCGAGATTATTCTACAAATTAATCGCCACAAATCTGATGTTTCAAAACCCAAATTACCTCTTTTAAAATTTTCAAGTAAAGCGGAAAAAAATACCTCCCACCACCCCCCTTCAGATATTGTTTTGCTTTAGGTTTGTTTGATTTCAATCTGTTTGTTTGTGACCTCAATATAGATTATACTGAACGTAAGTATTAAAGACCAATTTTTTTTCAAAATTGTATTTAAAAAAATACGTTAGCTATTTCTTCCAACCGATATTTTATGTTTCAAGCTCTGACTTTTGAATTTTAATTTTTTGTTGAATCGATGAACATTATTGCTCGCATTATGTAAAGGCCTATATATTATAATTACGATGCAAAAAGAATGAGATGGTATTTCTACATGGTCAGTTAATTTTGATGTACAGTATAGTATATAAAATTATAAATGGGTATTGGTAATTTTTTCAGGATTGCTTAATAATCACACAAGACATAATTAAAATTGCAGAGAAAACCGGTGCATCGAATAGAGATTTGTATTTTGTATCTTTGAAATAATTCAGTTCTCATTTTGACAGTGAAGATTATTCCAAAAAATAATAAAAAAAAAAAATTACTCAATGTCAAAGAAGAAAGAAACAGGTACAAAAATAAATCTTAAATCTATGCCAGCTGCAATAAAATTACTTTGTCTGGGGAATACTATTCTTCTGAATATGCACATTCAGTCTCAGGCTGTTTTTTTGTTAGAAGAATACTGCTTTTGCGAGTATGCCCATTCAGTATCAGCCTGTGCTTTGGTGGGGAAATGCTGTCCTGTCAACTCTACTGCACATGAACATATTTACGCTCACACACTTTGACATTCCTAAATGCCAGAATACTTATTAAATTTAGTTCCATCGGTGTACAAAAGCATCTGTTTTTTCATCTATAAAAGTTTTTAAAACTAATTGTATGTGAAAACATTTCCATTGAGATTGTTACACTGCAGTCAAATTTTGATCTATGAATTCAATTAACAGGTCGGAGTTAGTATTGTTCTTTTTGAAACCAACCATTGCTCTCATATCTCACACGTAACTCCGTTCATCGAGCTAGATCTAGTAATGCATGGAAATAACTGCAGAAAACGATTCACACAAACCCAACACTAAGCTCATTGCAAAAGCATGAGCTGTTCAACACTTTCATTTTGAGTACGGGAGTTGTGCAGACAGAATTCCAGGAATTATATGACGGATGAATTCCAGGAGCATTATGACGTCAGAACTACAAACGGATTTCACATTTGGAATGAAGTTAACTGACATTGATTTCCATGCTTGGCGATACGGTGGAGGATCGCGTCCCAAGAATGAAATTTTGCAGCTGCTCGCCTGATTTTTTTTTATTTTTTGCTGGATTATCATATCTCGAAGATAGATATATTTCTTCTGAAAGAAATGTTCAAATTCATCTAAAGTGAAAGCCATTTCCCTTTGCCAAGAACAATAACACTGTACGGTTTTTTTGTTTTGTTTACAGTTATCCTCCCTTGGGCTAGAGTCGTTTTCGCGTAGACAGAGTCAATCTGGCGGCCGCCAGACAGACCCATTAGTCACTTTGGCGGCCGCCAGGCAGACTCCAGAGTGCTTTTGGCGGCTGCCATAGAAACTCTAGAGTGTTCCTGGCGGCCGCCATTTTGACTGTAGAGTTTTTTGGCGGTAGAGTCACTCTGGCGTGCTACACCGGCCATTTGACGCAGACATTAGCCTTTGGAATGAAGGCGCACTTCACTTACCTCTACAACATCAGTTCCAGAAAGTCATATCCTGAGTTACGAAAGTTTGATTCCCGACCCTCGATTACTAAGTTCGACTGTACCTGAGATCTAGCTGAGCCCTCAAGTATACAATAATTGTTTGGGGCGTAAATACTTCTTATCCTTACTTTCGAACGTACTGAGAAGTAGCTGGCCCTGCATATAAGCAAAATTGTTTTGCGCTCAAATATTCCATTTAGTGAAAACACTTTTCGTCATGGAAAGAACCTACTTAATATTAAAGTTGTGAAATTTAATGAATTAAAAAACAACAACAACAACAACAACAACAACAACAACAACAACAACAACAAAATACGAATAGATATTAAATTATAGGCAGCGAAATCCAAGCAAACGTTCAGTTTTATCTCTTTATGCAAGTTTGTCAGCAATCACATGCATTTGTTATCCCGTTTCAATAGATTAACCATTCGTCTTCTTCTATTTGCTTCAATGGCTAGTATTCATCTTTAGGGCCAGACCTATTGTAGTTGTCTTGGCGTTAGATTTTTTTTTGTCTAAATTACAGATCAAATTTTGTTCTTCCCTAAACTGGGCTGTCCGCACTTAATGGGAAGAATGTTTTTTTGCGTAATCTAATATAAGAATTATCTATTTGTTGTGCTCATTATTAACAGACAAATTTTGCTTTAACACATATATACATTTACATAATTGTGATCAATCTTAGTGTATCTCACTTTGATAACAATTGATATTTAGGGATAAACGAATACCTCAGCAATATGTTTATTCAACTCACCTTTTCCATATTGTTTGAAGTTTCAGCTTTCCTTGGTTTTTTTTTGCAGGTTGCGGTTTTGTAGAACCCTGCCACTCTCCTCTATTCAAGCATTTTAAGTAATAATGCAGCAAACGAATGTTGGTGAAGAGGCATACAACTTTAAACAAAATGTCACATTTGTTAAATCGATATATGAGGCTTTCATGCGCTTTCAAACTTGAACATAGGCGACGCACAATGGATGCTCTGATGCCTTCGGAGTGAATACCGTGAGCACTTAATATCCTGAAGCTAGTTTTCAGTTCTTTACAAGTGCTTAACAGCACAGGTGAGGGAGCTGTTAGTCCTCCATGAGCACAAGCATTAAACTGTTTAAGCTACAAAAATGTGTGCAGTGGATTGTTTAGGTCAACTGATGTATCCATCAATAAACCACATTCATAGCATAGAAGGGGAAATATTTTTTTGGCAATGTAGCCGGCTATGTATGTCATGATATTTTCCTCTTCCATTGTCAAATCGATACTCTGGTGGTACAGACATCAGTGGCCGCAAAGATTTAGGAACATCTTTCCTCAGCCGTGAATTCCCTGCTGCGTTAGCACCTAAAGATGGCTCTTGCTACAGGCTGAAAAGAAAAGCGCCGATGTCCAGTATTTTTGGCTTTTGCTTTGGACAAGTACGGTGTCGATCATTGTTTGACGTTAGGCTGCTCGGAATTCCTGAGGAGTTGGATTGAATCTGTGCCCTTCGCCTCTAATGCTCTAATGACAGATAAGAGGTTCTCCAAGCAATCTTGGTTGAGTCTGTCTGTCAGCAAATAACGGAACCCATAGTTCTCTCGAACGTCATCCCACAGCATCTTTAGACAGCTGATGGAGAGTTTCCAGCCTTCCAGACAAAGAATTGATCCGGACTAGTTATTTGCTCTTACTGTATTTAACCACTCTTGGGTTTCATTTATAAATCTAAGATGCTCTGAGTTGACAGAGATAGCATGATCCATTACCTGCTTACTATGGAGGGCTTTGCTATTAAAACAGTTGAAAAGTTGGTCGAACTTCTCTGCAAAATGAGCGGTTGCCATGGCTTCTGGTGGCAGTGCGGAGAAATTGGCCATGGTGGCAATGCCAGCAGCAACACCGTGGCTGAGAATGTGCACAGCGAAGTTGACGCGTAGCTTGGGAAAATTTTTCAGCTCGATATGGCGCCGGGTGAGTTTTGGGCATAATCGAATGAGCGATTTATTATCAATTTTATACAATCCTGAAATATATGATCAGCACACCTTCGCATCGCCGACGCGAAAACCATTTGAGTACAGATTATTCCGTATACTCTTGATCAAATGCGGAGGGTCAAACATACCATACACTCGAATGCTGTCAAAGTAAAAAAAGGCGTATTTATGGAAATACCCAACTTTTTGAAGAGAGCGCGATTGTTTGAACCTTGATCACATATAATTACTTTTGGTTTCAGTCAACTAATTTTTGCAATGTTTTTTTTTTTTTTGATGAGAGAAAGCAATGTGTTGGTTTTAACTGGGCCTTTAGAGAGGACATATGTTAGGGGCTGTTTCAGTTTGGATAGCAGTCCTCTTACCATAAACACAAGGTCTGAATTGGGCACTGTGTTCGTTCTCCCAAAGCGTCCGAAATCCTCGAACCCCTCCACAAGCTCCTGGTTGTAAGTAAGGAATGGCTTGATGGAGATTTCATGCAGCAGCAAGGGCAAATATTTTCATTTGGAGCCATAGCATATATTTTGAACAAAATTAAGAAAGGGTATCGAAAACCTAGGTGCAATTTGTAAATTTCTCATTGAATTTGTTAAAGTTTTAGGCGACGGCAAATGGAAAATTTTCTGAAACAAGCAATATGCTTTTTTGGAGGTGTGATATAGTGACAGTGCTAGGCTTTTATCGGCATTGCCCCACTTGCGAGATGTGCTTTTCATTTGTGCGACTCGTATATGGGTTAAAACATATTTACAGGCTTCCTCCGACAAATATTTTCCGAGCAATTTTTCCACCTTTCTTTCTCTGCAGTGGCTTGTTCACTTTCACTTGTATTATCTCTTGTGCTCTTGGATGTCTTAAGCTTTTCAGTCAAACGAAAGTTTCTGCATTTTTCAGAATTGAGTTTTCTTTTACGAGTTTTAACTTAATTTTCATGAGAACTAATTAGCTCTAAATTAGAAAACTCGGGTTCAGCTGGTGGGTCAGAACCTGGTTCAGCGGGTGGGACAGAACTTTGAGGAAGTGTTATGTCGAGATTCTAACCTTAGGAGCTGATCTGCTTGGGGTAAGTTAAGAATGTAAAATATTGTGGGAAGAGAATTTCTACTTTAAAAATGTTTTGAATTTACTCTTCGTAGGAGGTGAGACTAAAAGTGTTCTTGACAAAGCACATTTCCCTTGCTTAAAGCTTCTGCTGATTTTCTGTCCAAGTCTGCTCGACGAGAAATAATCACCCAACGTCGGCATGTGAAGAAGATTAAGAGCACAAAAATGTTTCCCTTTGACCTAAGCTACCTGACATTATTCATTTATTTATTTGTTTTACTCTAGAAATAAAGGATCTTTCAAGAAAAAAGGCGATGACAAATTTCACAGTTGAAGCTGTTTATATATATATATATATATATATATTTATTTATTTATTTTTACTTTTACTTTTATTTTCTGAGAAATTGTCCTAGCCACTAAACCTTGAAGTATTCAATTACTTGTAGGAAAGAAAAAAAAAAGACCTCTTACAACTCTGGATCTTTGGGAAAGCGGTAGAAAGATAAATCTGGTCGACTGTACCTGACATTGTTACAATTTACTGCTGAAACCACTGACAATGAGGATTTTTCGATTTTTTTGCGTCCATACTGGAAAGCGTACGATGAAAAAGGTGGTTAAATTTCGAATTTCTAACAGGCGGTACGGTTTGTTTACAGCGCTTCGCAGACTTCCGACATCACGTGATGACCAGTCGTGATTAGCGGGCTCGCTTCCAATCTTGTCTTCTTCTTAGTCTTCGCCCGTGGCTACAGAGAAAAGCGTTGAAATATGAAATCTCGCTGTTTCTGGGTGTAGGCCTATGCAGATCAGCTAGACTCGGTTTGACTCCATACTGCCGTATACTTATAACTTTTTTTGCTGAAGTGATTTATTTTTACATTTTTGGTGATACTCGGCAATCCCACATTAGATAGTTTAAATTTTGGGTCTCAAATAATAAACCTCGATAAATATTTTGGTGGAACAAGCTTTTGAATCCAAAATAGATTTTCTTTCCCCTCTATCTCCTTTCCTTCTCTCTGTCTGCAGTATTATTTGTTCGGGTAAAAAGTTAATGCCTTTCTAACAACCATTTACTCTGCTAAAAATTTAGGAAAATCAATTCTCCAGTATTTTGTCGCCAAATCTCTAAAGACTTTTTTTACATCATTGCTTGTATTTGCTTCTGGTGAAAGACGTATAAAGAGCCAAAATAGACAAAAGTCATAAATGTTTTGAGATTGATAAAAAGAAAAGCGTTATTCCCAGAGCAATAAAAAAACCCAAAAAGACAAAATAACTACGAACCATACGCTATATATATATATATATATATATATATATATATATACCTATATCCCTATATGTATATATATATAGATATATGTTAATTCAGATGTAGCAATATTGCATATGAGAAATATAAAATTTAATGGCTTTTCTAAATAAATTTTCTCTTTCCTTATTTTTTATCTGCTAAATCTAATATATGCAGCAAAAGAAGCGGGGTCATTTGCAAGTAAAAATTATTCATTAAACGAGACACGAGTTTTACAACATTAATCATGTCGTTAAAGCTAAAATAATTTTATTATATATTAAAGATGAACGGTCTCAGTAAGAACACTACAAACGCCATCTTGAAGTGATGATAGATTAACCCAGACATAACCACACTTCGTGTAATAAATACAAGATTTTTTAACTGTCCAAATCTAGTGATGTTCACATTGATTTTTCCTCGGAACATGAAATATTCAAGCACAGATGCATTTGTTTGTTTGTTATCTTTTATTGAATAAGATATTTCATTTTGTCATGGAACAGATTCTTTATTTAATTAAGTATGAATATATTCATTACGATTGCGAGAAGCATTTCACATTGAACCGAGTAGGAAAAAAAATCCCTTAACCTATTAACTAATCTGAAGAGTTTAGGATTTTCTCATTTATTATATAAAAAATATTTTTCCATGATTTTTACACTTGTTATCTCTTTTTCCTCATGCATGCTTTTTTTTTCGAAATTCCTCTTTAGTGTCCCACTAAAACAAAGCTTTAGTATTTAGATTGAATTGGGTAAGTTTAAAGATAGAATTAAGCATAAAAAAATCACATCTATATTATTTCAAAACCAGAGCAAAGTATCATTGAGGTAAAAAGGTTAAATTGAAAAAGAAAAAAAAAATGCTTCTTGAAATCCCAGCGGTGGAAGTTTTATTCTACTTCAAAATGATATGGCGGTTTGACTTTTTCGCGAAGTGAGATACGCAACAGCCTGAACAAAATTTGCAAGTAGGTCCCATCAAGCTCTCTTTTATTTTTAGGGATAAAAATGTCTAATCTCAAGAAAACATGATGTATCCATCTGTATCGACATATTGTTTTGAATTGCATATGGCTTGAAGTAGGAGATTGACGCGCAAAATGTTAAAAAAAAGACAATCGAACTTACTTTATTATGGATGGTATCAATAGTAGAAAAAAAATAATAAACAGCAGAGGCATTTTCAGCTAATTCCCATATTCTTTGAAAGCAACTGGGCAGTATGCTGACTTTGTTCTACTTTCAGGCACCCTTTGTCGTTCGTTGCCTAGTCGGCCGTCTACGGCATGACTCGCCATAGGAATCCGAGCATCATGTTTGCTGCCGTGTTTATGGCAACCCCGTCCTACCGCCTAAGGATATCGTTCAGATACATATAAGTCCAACCCAAGAGGGGAGGATTGGCCAATTCCCGACATTCGGACAGAACTTGCAAAACTATTTCCTCTTGTACACAGCATAGACGACACATAGTAGTAGCACACCAACCATGTCGCGCTCGGTCCAACAGGAGGAGCGTGTGCCTCGTCCTTGCACGAAAACTTTGCAGTGCGTTGCTCCTGTGCAGACCTTGTAAATAATCTTTTGCCTTGTAGGCTCCATAGAATTGGGGACATCTTTCATCATTAGATAACTGCGCGATTTGGGTGCTACGGAGAGCTACGACGACGTTCAGCTGGCTAAGTTTAACACTGGATTCGCGTGTTCGATTACCAGTGTCATGAAGCGCTGCGTGAGGAATGTTTTAAGTCTTAAATCCTGACTGGGATTCGTCAAGGCAGGCGCTCTACTCAGGGTAATGGTACGGCCGAACTTTCACCATACGCTCCATGAACCTTGCTGATCACAGAGATGTGAGCGAGATTGGACTATGGCTTTCGGCCACCGTCACCCACTTTTCTTTTTTCGGGATTGGTACCAGAACCCTGTGCGCCATACATACATTCATACATACATTCATACATACATACATACATACATACATACATACATACATACATACATATATACAATCATGCATACATACATACATACATACATACATACATACATACATACATACATACATACATACATACATACATA
>BLXT01007118.1:1023522-1034671 GCA_019648995.1 Plakobranchus ocellatus | reverse complement strand
GAGAGAGAGAGAGAGAGAGAGAAAGAGATACAGAGTAGCAGACAGAAAGAGAAAGGAAATAAAAATGATCGATGTATGCATGCGGGATAGAGACAGTGAGAGCAAGGGATAGAGGGAAAGAGGGAGAGAGATACAAAAACAGGCAAAGAAAAGATTATATATATATATCTATATATATATATATATATATATATATATATATACACACACACAGGTATAGGAAAAAAAGAAACACATAGAGAGAAGAGAGAGAAAGAGAGAGAGAGAGAGAGAGAGAGAGAGAGAGAGAGAGAGAGAGAGAGATCTAGAGGGAAGAAAAGAAGGTAAGTGGTAGATAGGAAAAGTGATGAAACCAAAGCAATGGAAAAGAAGATAAGATTGAAGAGATAAAACGCTGAGAAGAGGAAGGAGGTGAGAGCAGCGAGACGATAAGGTTTTGGAGAAACACAATAGATGAGCGGGATGATGAGAGGAGGAGAAATAAGAGATGTAAGAAGGGGGAGAGAAAAATGAAGGAAGAGCATTAACAATGCAGGATAGGATCCGAAGGGGAAAAGAGAAAGAGGGACGAGAGAAGAGCAGGGAGGGAGAAGAGAGACTAAAGGGGACAGGACGAGAAGGAAAAAAGCATCCTGAAGATTTTGGAGGAGAAGTAAAAGGAACAATAAGCATTCATGTATTCTTGTAATCTCGATGTGCATCATCTCAGAGGTAGAGAGGTAGAAGGGGATAGGGAGGCTAGGCATATGTGGAACCTAATAAAGATTCTGATATTTGCCACTTACAGAATGAAACTCAATGATACAGCTCTATTTTTGTGACTATTCTCGCCATTTCGTAACGCATATTAAGTTGGTCATTTAGAGACAGTTTTAATATTTGGTTATGATAAATGCGCGATAGTGGTTTTCAAAAAATGTATTAACAAGATTTTATAGCTAGACATTAAAAACTAGTTTTCAAAGTAAAGTAAATATTGTCTTAAAAGATATTCCTTTTTATTTTCTTAATTTTTTTTTTATTTTGAACTCACTGCACGCAAGAAAATATTAGTGCAGGTCCGCTGCGATAATTATTTCAATTTATTTATTGGAGGGAAATGTTCCTTAATAGAGGTTGTTTTATTCAAAAAATCCTTTAGATAATTAGTTTTAAATAGAGTCTTCCAATTCTTTTCAGAATATCACAATTTTTTACCAGTGTCAAAGTATGATCATTGGCTGAGATTTACATGTTCAAAAGTGATGCCTGGAATGGAAGAAATCCTGACCAGTTTTCAGACTTGAAAATCTTCAGACCCACCCGAATAAAAAAAAAAAAAAAAAACTTCAATTTGGCCAAAACCTCGTGCAATCCAATGATCAACAAGATGACAAGACCTGTCAACAAAATCAGATCCTTCCAGTCCACATTGTCGTTTTTAGCGCCTAGGATGTAATGGACAGAGCTAAAGATGGTTGATTGAGTGTAACCCGATATGTAGTAACAATATAAGCCACAATGTCCGTCTAAGAAATATTTGCATTCCTTTTCATTAATGGAAATAATATTTGAGTGTCTGACAAGAAAAAGATCGCAAAGGTTTGGTTTGACTTTTCTAACTATATGTAAGGCAAGGTGAAACTGCTACATAAACCAGTTATTTTCGAATGGCAAAAAAAAGTGAAAGCTCTGAAATGAGGGCGAGTTTACAATCACTTTGCCACCAGAGAAGAGAGGTGAAAGAAGAAGCTATTGCGTCATATGACACAGATAATGGAAAATCATAAGTTTTGTTTTTCTGTTTGAAATGTTTGAGCTAGGAAGATGCAAGGAATAGAATGCTGGCATGAGGGTTCCATTTTGAGTTTGTTTCATGACGTATCAGCGATATCTTACTTTGTGCTTATCTATTTTAAGCATGTTGTCCCCCTTGCAGTTTCAGAGTGAAAAATGATGATTCTCCGTCCTCATCTAGTTATTTTGTTCTTAAATGTGTGTGTGTTATTGAAGCCCGACTGCTACCTTGGTGATATCAAGTTTTGCTGACTCCGTCCATGCAGGGCACTGGTGTGTTTTCTTTTTTTTTTTTTTTAGGAGGGGGTTAAAATTGCAACAAGATTTTAGATTCGACTTCATTATCTAAAAAAAAACTGAATATCACAAAAGTCTCTCTTTTCAAAACGTACACCATCAAAGTTATGTTGTAGAAATCTCAATACACAACCTTTTTCAGAAGACTTGCCAGAAGAACTGGTTAAGAAAAGTCACCACAAGAGTAAATTTCCGATGTTGAAAAAAAATAGAAGAAAAACTCGCAACAACATCAACTTGTCATGAAGATGGGTAATAATTTTGGATGAGGTTGTTTTCCAGCTCTTTAGAAAAGAAACCAACTTCACCATACAGGAACAAACGTTTTTCTGGGTTCAAAGAATATGATTAAGTAAGGAAAATAATTCCTTTGTAAAACAAAACTTCACGTTGAAAATGTAATTATAATGATTTCTATGAAAGAGCAAAAGTTTTAGCCATATTTCTGGACATGAAATCTAAACAACTGCGTGACAAGAGGACCAGCTGTAAATTTCTAAGCTGCCCATAACGTCTTTCAGAATTGCCGATTTGACAAAAACGCCCAGTTTACGACGGAGTAACCTCACTACACAGAAGGCAAATAAAGTTTGCGTTGTCAAGATAAGTAAAATTTGAAGAAAAATGTCGATAATCATGTTATACATTTTATGATGATTGTATATCAGGCATCCCAAGAAATGTGGAGTTAAAATGGCACACTATTGTTCATTAATTTGTTGAGGTGTGGGACATAAGCCACAGTGTTAGTCCTGTCTTTAATAGATGGACAAAAGCTAGAACAGGAAGAAACACACATTGAAATCTAATACATTTTCACTTTTTAGATATAAGAGATCCAAATCTAAAACAAAGGAATTTGTATTTTGTCCAACAAGGAAATGGCTGAAGATCTTTATGATTGGTTTTAAAGAAGGCTGCACCGAAGACTTATCTCTCTCTCCTTTAAAAGTAAAGAGAGAGAGACATTTGATAGGATAGATAGAAATGGTGTCTTGGAGGAAAAAAGATAGAATGAAAGAATAATATATAGTAACATTAACCACTGCATTGATCCGTAATGGTTGAAAGAGAAGAGAGAAGAAAACGTCGAGAGATCTACAAAGTACCTTTTCTATGAAAAGAAGAGGACAAAAACTACCTAGATAAAGAATGTCCTTCTCATCAGGAATATACTTGAGACAGAAAAGTCTTTTTAACGCTGACTTGAGGGAAAAAAAAAATTAACAACCAAACTTTTAAAGCACTTAAAGAGGATGAATCCAATTGTGTACAACAAAGGTCACGAAAAATGAACATTCCTTTAGTAAGAACAAGATGTCAAGGCAAAGGTTTTAATTAGACCGCACAGTCCGCGTCGCGACAATTACGACGCAGGTTCAGATTTTAAAGGGATTTGCGCCGTAGACTTTGGAGTGAAAATTGGTGAATTATTTTTTTTTAATACAAAGTAAGTAATGATAGCTTTTTATACTGTTAGCTTGAGGGTTGTACACCGATTATAGCAAAGAAAAAAGCAGGAATGTTTTTCCTGTCTATCTATTAGAGTATGTCCATCCTATTTTTAAAGCTGCTATCATTTTTTGAAATGCTCATGTTTTGAGTTCAATTTTACAAAATGATAAAGATCTCACGGCTTCCCTTACACCCTGAAACATAAATCAGGGAAGGTGATGAGTATATACCGTGAGGTATCAATGCGATATGAAATAACTGATCAATAGATGATTCATTGAAGCGCTGTCCATAATCATTTTTGGCCTAAAAGAAGGAAGCTAACTACATTCTGGATATTTTAGACAAGAAGTTGATCTCAAGATTTTCAGAAGTGGTCATGAAAGAGAGAAGGCTTTATGCGGTGATCCATAAAAGCATGACAAAGTAAATGATTAAAGATTTGAAAGATGGTATGAATTCCAACAGATTTAGAAAGCTGATGGGAAAATCGCCCACGTGGATTAACTCTGTGCCAAACAGATAACGTCAGGTGGCAAAGATCAGGCAGTCATCTATAAATTTGTAGGCATTGACAATTTTGTTTCCAAGAACGCTCTGTTAAAAAAAAAAAAACATAAAAAAAACAGCAACTTCAATCTCATCAAGAAATCAAAGTATGTCTCTAGAAAGGTCTAGAAAGGCAAAAGACAAAGCATAATTCTGCTTAGATTGTTGCTTAAAAGTGTGATGGCTGACTTAATTTGTTTGTCTGTTGGTTTCCGCCTGTTTAATGATACAAACTGTAATACTCTTTGGAATTTTTCACGTAAAGATGTTAGTTGCTGCGGATAAATCAACTGTCTGTTATTGTTTATTTTTGGATGAGAAACTATTGTTATTTGTTAATTATTGCTTTCAATGTATTAAGTCATAATTCTTTTAGTTAATTGTTGGTGTTGAATAATAATTGTTGCGTGATAATCAAAGTCTGATTGTTTCGCTACATTTAGCCCATTTACTTGTAGGGGATCTTTTGCATGTTGATCCTCATTTTGGCAGGGATCATTGATTGTCTCAAACCCGCTGTAGAAATATCCTACAGGTTTAAAATCCATGTTTCTAGCCATAGCGCTACAAATGGTCCTGGGAGGTACTTTAATAAAATTATTAGTGCAGCATTTTAATTATGTGATTCAGTTTTGAATAGACGGTGAGTTACGCCTGTGTGTCATCAAGATTCATAATCAGGCGGCAAACAGATAGTCATTTATCAAATTTCTAATATTTCACACTCAGGGCTGAATCTTGGCTGGTAATGTTTGGTTCATTGTTGGCTCCAGATTTTAGAAGTTCTTTTTTTGCTGTCTGTTGATTTATATTGCCTACCTTTGTAACTATTAGTACTTGGTTTTTATTTGTTCATTGTCACTCATTCATTTTTTAGCTGCTGGATGGTTTAATGCATGTGATGTGTTAAGAGCTCATGGTTTCAAGTTACACTGATTTATTCTTGCGTTACTTTATAGCTGTTGATAGCTGCCCAATTTTATTTAATCTTTTTTATTTTTTTTATCCTTGTCATTTTCTGATTGTTACAATTACAAATGTGATTAATAATGTTGACTGATAATCTTCGATTTTTACTTACTGATTTGTTTTGTTGAATGCAATGCCTTGATTCTCTATTAGATACAGGATTGGATGTTTTGGATTGTTTTATGTGTTTTATACTGACTAGACATTTCTTGCTTTTAATTTCCAATTGTCGATGATACATTGATTAATATTTACTCTTTATACCTGATATTGCATTGGGAACTTTTGATGCTGTGTAGACTGCTGCCTGCCGTATTCAGGCTCATTACGTCTAGTACAAAAATGTTCTGCAGCTACATAAAGAAAGTCCATCCTATGGCTTGTCAGACTAAATCGTGAGACATAAGAAATGCTGTTGTGATATCCTTGAACTCTTCACGAAATATTTTATGTTATGTATTTAAATGCAAGTACAAAATGGTGGATCCTAAAATCCTCTCTTCACTTTAGGATCTTTATCCTAAGAGAGGTCAACAGAATGGCAAAGCCATCGAGGATACAAGAAGAGATTAGCATCTACAAACACTTCAAAGGAAACATTAAAAGCTTACTGACTGAGTGATTGTTGATACACCCAGTCCACCATCTATCGATGATCTCAGAATTTAAGAGTAAAAAACAAAAAGGAATATCATAGAGGTGGTGTAAATAGCCAGAGATAATGCTTTAAATGTCGATCCCCACTAGTTTTACCGCTGTCTAAGGTGGGGTTTATGCAAACATAGCCCAATTGTCCAATGAATGCAAACATTTGGACCAGACAAACACGAGGGCACAATAGCCATACAGGATACAATGTAGCGATGACAGTGTCGATGTATCGTGGAGAGAATTCCCAGACGGTAGGCTAACAGATGTAGAAGATTACCACTGTCACCAACAGGAGATTAATATCAAACAAATAGATAGATGGAGCATTTTTGTTGTCTAATTATTTTTTTTTGTTTTGTTTTACGGAACGTCAGAAGCACGGAAACTATAAATTGTAACAGTATCCGCTTACAACTGCAACATGCACAATAAAATCATGCAGTTGATTTCTTACAGTGCTTGTGTTTCCGCTTCCTAATTTAGTCCCTGCTCATTGTACAAAGTGAGGCTTCATTTCGTGTTTGTATTTTGTTGCCATGACAGAGAATTTTACAAGGAAATTCATGTCTCGGTGAAGGAGAGACAAGAGAGACTGTAAAAGAGGCTCTGCATAGGGCGAAGAGGATTTTTTCCTGTTTTTGTGTGTGATAGTCTATGAAAAGATTCTTAAACAAGGATACGAAAGAACATGAAATTTAGTGAACGTACATCAATAGTCTAAATTAATTTACGGATTGTTTTCATACAAACGACCAGCTTGTTTTGTGATA
Organism: Plakobranchus ocellatus; assembly: GCA_019648995.1. Lineage (NCBI taxonomy): Eukaryota > Metazoa > Mollusca > Gastropoda > Plakobranchidae > Plakobranchus > Plakobranchus ocellatus. The sequence continues at coordinate 1,028,204 of BLXT01007118.1, read as the reverse complement.
AAACAGCAGCAAATCAAAGTTGATACAATTAGATGGAAAGTTTTACATTTTAAGTAGCAAATACTCGAATAAAAACATATACAGCTACGGCATAAAAAGTTGAGATGATGCACATAGACATAAATATACAAACAATACATGAATGCATTATTTCCCCATTTCTCTGCTTCCTCTATTGTCTTCATCCTGTATTTTTCCTTCTCGCTCGTCCTCGTCAGACTCTCTCTTCCTCTGTCACTCATCTCAAGCCCACTCCTTCTCTAGTTTCCCTTCACATGCCTTCCTACATTGTTACCCTCTCCTCCATCATTCCTCCCCTTTCTCCTTCTCACCCTCCTTTGTATTCCCACTCCTCATCTCCCACCTCGCCCAACGGTTTCCCCCCACCCTCTCGCCCCCATACCTCTGCTCCTTCTCTCTGCAAGAACCTTTATCTGTGTCATCGAAACCTTACATTCGGTATGTCATGGTTTCATCACCTTCCCCATCTTTCACTCACTCACTTCCTTCATTCTTTTTAACCTTTTACTATCACACCACTTATCTTGATCACTAAATTGGCTACCCCCTACCTCTCTTCCCCTTCCTCTCTGAACTTGCACAATAACTTCTACGCATGGGCTACCCCACTCAACCATCCCATACCATTCTCAAGCGCTCTCTAAATCCTCCTTTTCTTTCTCGCTACCTCTGTTTTCTCTCTCTCTCTCTCTCTCTCTCTCTCTTTCTCTCTCTCTCGCTATCTATCTATCTATCTATCTATCTATCTATATATCTTTATCTGCTTTCTTTTCTCCCCCCTATCTATATTTCTCGATCTGTCTTTCTTTCTTTCCTCCCCACCCCCGCTCTGTCTCTCCCCCTCCCCTTTTTGCCTTTGTCTCGCTCTCACCCGTTCCTTTTTTTTAATATAACTTTTTAACTTCTCTATCTTTACAGCTTATAATTCTTTACACAGTCATTATGTATCTATTATCGACCCCACCTCCCTCCATTCTACCCTGTCTTTCTTCCTCCATCTTTTTCATCGTTTTTGCTATCCTACTTTCCGATTCTCTTAAATATTTTATTTAATCTTTTGAGTTGTTTTTTTTTTACCCTTGCATTTGCTGATTGTTGCAATTACAAATGTGATTGATAATGTTGACAGATAATCTTCGATTTTTACTCACTCACTTTTTCAGTATCCAAAAGCCCAACTCAAAATTTTACTTTCTTATCATTTCGATCTCCTTTCAAACCGATCCTGCTATTTCTTTCATGTCTTTTACACCACTCTCATTGCTAAATTTTTGGTGTAGGAACTTGTCCTTTTCTTGAAAAGAAAAACACATTTAAGGATATAACATTTTGAGAGTAAAATTTCGCCCCAGCTAACCTTAAATTCAACGCATACAACATCTATGGTAGTATGCTTAGAAAGAGAGAAAAGTGAAAGTCTTCCAGTCTCGGGTTAAGTTTTACGATCACCATTTTTTAACCACACGATTCAAGATGCTCTCTTACATCAACTCTGTCTTTCTTTTCCATGCGTTCAGGATATTTCGTACAATTATTTTTTTCTGTTGCAAACTTTGTTTGAGAGTTGAAAATATATTTCAATATATCTAGTGTTTCCTTGAAAAATACGGATTCATGTGCGACAAATGTGGTAAAACTAATCTGTTATCATTCGAAAATTCAGCAAAATGGCACTCTCTGCTATGCTCACCTTTCCACTCAAAGACAGAACCTCACGAGGAGAAACAATTTTTCTCAAGGTTTTATAGATTTCAGTCTGGTTTTAAAAGTAAACAATTGCTAAATGCCAATCTTTTAGGTTTACCGAAACCTATAGGGTTTGACTGATCTTACACCAACATGGCACAAAATAATAAAACTGCAGGTTATTCTATAAAAAAAATAAATATTTATCGCATCTTTAGTCACCACATTCTAGTTCTGGGTCTTCTGAAAGTCTAAAATCCAAACCTTGCATCATCATTATGTTTCACTTTTCTTTGAATTTTCTGCTGAAATACTAGCCGAATGACCTTTCCACCACTTGGCCTATGGCCACGCTGCAGCCGTGTTGGTTTAAATTCCTTATCCTACAGACAGCATGGAAAAATCTGTGCAAGGATTGAAAATTAAAATAAAAGCTTTTTTTCCCCCTGTGTTCCATCATTCTATATAGAGCAAAATAGTAACAACAAAGGGTTGTCAATAATTTATTAATCAATCTCTTTGACTTTGTGAAACTGACTTAAGAACTTGGTGTCGAATAGAAACTTTGCGCAGAAAATTCTCGCCCTGAAAACGTACACATACATTTAAGAGCAGTCTATAATGCCTTTATTGTGCTTCATATGAGGAAGAACAGGATGGCCTCTTTAGTATTTTAACCACTCCACTTCTTTATTTGTCTGCCTCAAAGATTGTACACTTATCTTTTTCTCCCGATTCTACAGAGGACAAAAGGCCTGAGATCACACAATAAGTAAATGGGATTGATATAGTGAAATCAATCAACCTGACATCACGATTCGAATCCCTGGTACACAACACTTTGATTATCAAAGATATCACCTTGCACCTAGCACCAATAGCGACGATTCTTCTACATGGTTTAGAGTGAAGCACGATCCATCTAATTTTCAGCTTTCAAGCATGCGGCCTTGACCCAAATGTCCTTTTTTTTAGTCCAGTTGGTACTAGATTTTGTGGCTATTTGGCTTTAAAAAACGCGTTTTGCTGATTGTGTCTGCTCCTCCCATTTAAGAGGGTCAGTATAAGAATATTGTAAAAATAAAAATCTTATAAACGTATTCAATTAATTACTAACACGCATACACATGATTGTTGAATTTTTTCTAAGTTTCCCTAGCATATCAAAGCACACTACGAAAAATTTGTCTCACCAACATGTTGCTTTGTCTTTTGTTTTAACCAGCTGCACTTTGTCCCTCTAGATTCACATGGGCCTCTCGCATTAAATTCTTGGTTTTACGCTGAGTAGCGGAGTCAGGAGAGACGAAATAAGGATGAAACCCGGAAAAAATATTCCGAGCAATAATTTAATCAACGTCGACAGCCCGAATCGTCAACAATCCGAGGAAAAAAAAACTTATTAGATCACCATTTCACTGATTTTGCTCGAACGTCATTCGGGTCTATTATTTTCGGATTAGGAAGATTTAAGTATTGGTGCAGTCAATTTGAGATATTACAGATATGCTGAACGGTTCATTTTCATATAGCTCGTAATAGCTTGGTGATCTCAGCCTTAAGATCCCAGTCTACTGTTCCTGTAGATCCTAGAGGGGGGGTTCATTTATCATTTTGCAACTATCGACCCTTAAAGGCTTGACACTGGTTATAATTCTTTTATCATAAAAACAGAACAACTTTGGAATCCATAAATGTATCTTGCAATCGATAGACATACATAACAACTCATCGTATTTATTTCTACAGTTTTTCTTGTCTGCATTTCGTAGCCCCTAATTATTTTTCAAACCGTTCGAAAAATTGCTTCAAAATCACAAAAAGAAAAAATTTCCGCATCTATGTCTAGAAAGAGATAAATATAAGGAAAAGCCTAGATTAATTTTTGTAATCGACATGAATTGAAACACTTAGGCGATTTTCTCCAGTGTTTATCTCATTCCTACATATTGAAAGAAGGAAAACGAAATTCAGATTTATGATTGAATCAAAGACCGAATTTTATTTTAAAAATCAACCCAAACTGTTGTGCAATGATAAGCAAAATAAGAATGGATTTTGTTTAATTTGATGTGTAGCCAGTCTACAACAATATGATCTCAGGCTTTCAAGCCCTTCGATGGGCCTGGGTGCAAGTGGCGGGATTCGAACCCGTGATAAAAGGATCCATTTATATCTCAGGGCGGGTTCACTATCCACTGTGCCACCAACGACCATTATAATAAGGTCAATTAAAAAATTCTATGAATATTGAAAAAAATAAAGACAAAAAAAGAGTGTGTTCATTATGTTACTTGTCTTCAGCGTGACTAACTATGCATCTAAAGTACTTGTGACTTCAAGTTTCCTACCTCATAAGTCGCGTTCTAATCTATTTAGAAGAAAGATAGTCAAGTGAAGATTGCCACTGAACCACGAACACTTGCTAGCTTGGGCATGAATCCAATCATTTGCTTGATGCCTTCAGTCTACTGTCATCAAGTAGAAGCGACTTTTGCTGAATGCCTTTTTTTCAAGGTACGACGATCCCTGCCCTTCCACCCCCATCCTCTCCCCAAAATCTCCCTTCAACTATAAATCAAGCCAATGTTTGAAACACTTCAAGCGTTGTCGCAATTTGTGAGTTTTCAGTCTCGCCGCGGCCTGCCAGACAGAGACCAGAAGCCTTAATAGTTAAAGACTTGTTATGAGAGCACGATGAGTTAAATTCATCTAGACTCACCAGCAACTGAATACAACAAAAAATTATTTATAAAGAGAAGCAGTGTGAGCTGTACTATACACAGTTTGCCTGTGAGTAAACAGCTTATAGAGGCCTTAAGGAATCCAATGCGCAAGTAAAATTTCACTTAACTAGATAAATGTCAAAAAGGGAGAAAATGTGTTAAAAAAAAAAAAAACTGACTCAGGCATAAGACAAAGTCGATTGTTTTTGTGCGGCTCGTTCTCAATAACACGATCTCAGACTTCCATGC
>BLXT01007118.1:952714-972746 GCA_019648995.1 Plakobranchus ocellatus | reverse complement strand
ATGCCTCAAATACCTACCAATTATCTTTTTTCTTTTTCCGGTTTTCATCGACAACGAGTCCTATCGTTTGTCTTAATATATTTAAGTTTGTTCATAAATTTATCATCATTTACGCGAGTAAAATCTGCAATGTTTGGCTGATAAAAGCAAGCCTAAAAACTGGTAACAACCTTAATTTCCATCGCCTTAAGTTCATTGACAACCATTAGATTGTTCAATTTTGCTTTAAATATCGGTAGGGTAATATGAAAGATAGTTTTAAATATGTCAAATGGAGAGCCGCAGCTTACAAATGCGGGTTAGTTTCAATCGTAATAAAGCCTCTTTTTCTTAGTAATATAATACACATTCTCAAATTTGATACGCAGAAGACAATGTTTTAGAAATTTGCTTTGCAAGGAATATATTGCTTGTCCCATCAATCAGGATGCAAGAGAGATGTAATGAATTAGCGTGGGAAAAGCTTAGCCATACCGCAGCGAGGACTTTCTTTTTTTTTACTTCTTACCAAAGTGTAGAAAAACTGCCTTGCAAATACCTTAATTCGTGTTATGATTTTCTTGTAAAAAACACCACCACCACTAACCATAACTCAAATAGAAGCTACACGTTAGTCCCGCCGAGAAGTTTGAGACGTAACAAAGCCTTTTTTAAGTCTGAATTCGATAATTTCCCCCTAAATTCGACACGTCGGAAGATGGAAAATACATTGGGAATGCACTTTTAGATCGAAAGCGAAGTTTTCTTCTTAAAAATAAATAGGAAGCAAACAATGAGATAAGGAAGTATTGAAACCTCTCGCTACATTACGGTGGGGCATTTTTAATCACTTTCCTCTATTCTACGACGCGCTTCCGTAATAATCTAAGCAAACGCATAGCTAAAACAACAATCATCTTTTACTTTCGCTGGATTTCATGAACAACGAAACAAACAGTCCATCTGTATATATTTAAGTATTTTTAGTTAATTTGGTGCCATTTACGCGGGAAAATCGGCAAATTTTGACATATGTTTAGGGTTAGGTTGAAAGACAGTCTTAAAGAACTCAAGTAGAGAGATGCAGCTTAAGCCCGCGAGTTATGTACTATCGAAACAAAGCCTCTTTTAAAGTAAAATATCGCATTTTTTCTCACCTTTTTGAAAAACAGTGTGCATTGGACACATTGGAGGATGTGAAAATAAATTAGAAATGTGCTTTTCATCGAAAGAAAAGTTTTCACCATAAAACTAAATAACGACGGAAGGAAAAATTAGAGAAAATGTGCATTTAAAACCTTTTCGCGACATTACCATTGGGTATTTTCTGTCGCGTTCCCGTTTTTTTTTTACGGATGCGTTTCCGTAATAATCTAAGTAAACACATTCCTTAAATACCAATCAATTATCTTTTCTTTATCTCGGTTGTTAGGAACAACGAATCCAATCGTTTATCTGCACATGGTTGCCGCCGTGATATGATCGGAAATCTACCACGATCAATTTTTTTCAGGAGAAGAAAAAACTTGCTTATTTTATGCAATGTTACAATGGTGATGATTCTTATTTTTGACATTTTTCCTCAGCTATCAATACATCTTTTCAATACAAACAAAAAATGTAAATGATACATGCTTTTTGAAAATTATACAGAATTTTAAATTTGACGCAACCGTTGTCTGATTTTCATACAGTGATAAAATCGGATAAGGGCCGAACCTGTCGTTTATCCGACTTTATCACGGCTAAACTGACACTTATCTGGAGTATCATGTCGTTGTAATGTGTAAATTGCACTCGGTTGAATGGTTTACTACAATGAAGTTATTTTTAAATGAGCTGCTTTTTATTCCTAGAGTAATCAATGCCTTTAACAAAATATTTACAATAAATTTGGACGCTCCTTTTAGCCAAGAACTCTGTGCAAACAAATTTCAAAGTGTCTGATGCCCGCTGCATATTACAGGGATTTTGAAATAGAATAAATTGCAGGATAAATGTTTGAGTGGGATTTTTTAGGGGAGGGTTTTAAAAAATTGTTGATCTTCATACATTCTTCACAGCCTTATGTTCTCCCTCAGAAAATTATTTGTATAAAAGCTGGTATTAAATGGATGGGAATATTTTTCGAAGATGGACTTTGGTTCTAGCAGATGTTGGTGTTTGGTTTTGGGAATTCTCAAGTGCTTCGGTTCTTCAGATTTCCTGTTTCCAAAATCCTTGAAATGGTATGTCTTGAACTCATCTTTAAACCTTAGCTTGTACTGGATGGCTTTCATCTCATCGTTGTCCTCTGCATAGCACTTAAAGCAATGAACATGAGTCACAGTGGGATCTCTTATTTTTTTTTTAACCAGGCCTTACGATGATGTAAGGACCGGGGCTAGGTCTATTCCCCGCTGATTTCATAACATGAACATAATCGTTTGGAATATTGATGGACCGCCCTTTAAGCGCTCTTTCAATTACACTGTGGATATTGTCCATTTCCATGTGAGTATGCCCACGCACGACGCATTTGTGATGGATCGTCGTTCAAGTGAATTTGGCGAACCGTTGGAGAGCCTTTGATAAAACGTAATTATTGTTTTGATATGTGCAACCTTCACATAAAATGACAGCTCCTCAAATTTGCCCCTGTTCTCGAGATAGTGCTTTGTGTGAGGTGCACGCTCATTTTCAGTGAGTCCTTCCCCTGTTTCGTTTCACAAATAACATCTGTCATCCTTTGAGAACAGAGTACATTCTTTTCTTCTACTGCTACACAGGCATGGATTCCCCATTGACTTCGCCAGTGATACACAGGCATTTTGCATTATACATTCTTAGCAAAATTCACGACGAAGTTTCATGGCATTCTACTCTTTTTTTTTTCGGGGAGTCAAATCAAGCTCTCTTCTTTAGACTCGCTTGTTATGGAAGCCGAGGGCTTTTGTAACCACTGATGTCATTACGTCTCTAGGGTTTCTGTTGTTGCTGCCACTACTGATATTTACCTCTGGCTTGATGGTGCCATGGTCTGTGTGGTGGTGCTGATGATGATACCATTACCAGAGTCTGTGTAGTTACTGCTACTGATGACGACTAGCTTGAGGGTGCTTTTGGAGGTTGCTTTATAGCTGCTGTCGTAGACGCCTGCATTAATGACATTGTCGAATTGTTGCTGTTGTACTGCCAACTCCTCGGTTGATGACTTCATTGATTTCACCAGTAAAGCTTTAGTAACATCACAAGAAATATTAGCCCCTTTTAATTATAATGGTAATACAAGTGATGCTTTGTCAAAAACATTTAGATCAATGCTGATGTTTTTTTGGTGTCATGCATTTTCACTCACGTCAGTGATACAATCTCCACATAGTGAGATAACAAGTTTCTCTTGTACAGAGCTTGACTAAACTGCGATATTGACTGACAAGATAGAAGGAAATGTAGGTAGTGGTACACCTGGGCAATTACACTATCAATTTACTTCTTTGTTCTCATTTTACGATAAAAGATTTTTTATTGATTTAAGATCATTATTGGCAAAATAACTAACAAAGGCATCTTTTGCTTTTACTGTTTAAGTCCGTGTGATCAAATACAACTTCTCGTGTAAATTATGCACTTCATTAGAATGGATGGGGACAATCAAATGGGCAAACAACATGCATGATTATCTTTGATGTGCCTACGACTTTTTCATCTGTGCCTGTTCATATAAATCGTAAGATAATGTAAAATATCGAAGGTTAGACAAGCAAAAATTAGTTAAAGCTTTTTCTTTATTCAGGCAGCGGCAACATGAGTAGGCAGCTGCCAAACAGAAAATCAGTGTATTGTTTTCATAGGGGCTCATCGACTGCCATTTGGGTTGTTAGTCACCTCTCATATTATACGGCATTTACGTAACTGTGATCATCTGCAAGTTCACATGATAATGACCTAATTTCGAAAACTCGTCATTCGCAACAATAGGCAGGTGACTTCTCTGATGCATCCACGCTTGCCTTCGCCTGGCACCTGCTTGCAAATATAATCGAAACGATAACCAAAATATGAGATAAGTACAAAAGATGAAAAAAAGGAAAAGCTAAATAAGGCCGGAGAAGTTTATTTTAAACAATAATTTTCCTGATACTTATCCCATAGTGACTGTGTTTAATTAAATAATATCCCAGCGTCTCTCCGTCTTCTTCGTCTTCCATCATTTTGCTTTCTTTTCTAGCTCTTCTTAATTCTATTTCTTATTTCCGCTTTTACATAAATAATCATAGCATAGGAGAGAAGTGAACACAATAAAAGTAAGAAAACGTTAAAAAAAAAAAAAAAAACATACAGCCTGTGTGTACACTTTCTGATTTGCAGGTTTTTATGCCTGGGTAAACATTACAAATAGTTGGGTGCGTCTACAGCCACGATAACTACTCGGTTTATGACTTGCGAGGCGACATTGACATCATAAGCCGACAGTCCCTCTGATGAGCCGACACTTAACTTCAGCTATCCGCCACTGGCCTGAGGCTAGCCGTGATCAAGTCAGACAAGCGACCACCATAAGGTTTATCTGAATTTATCACGACGGCATGGGGTTATTCGATTTTCTTAGAGTTGAAAAAATATATGTTTACATTTGAAATCCTGCAAAACCTTCTGTGAGTCGTCGAAGATTGATGGTTAGAAGCCATTTATTTTTTTTTTTAATTATTGAAAATTTAATTGCTTATCCGATCTTATCTCGGTGGCAACGATATATTTAGTGTATTTATTTAATTTGGAATTATTTAGCGGGTATAATTAGCTTTTTTTGGCAGGAAAACAAGTTTAAAAACAAGAAGCAAGCCTTAACTTTCATCGCTCGTAGACATTTATAAGATTGCTAAATTTTCCTTTACATATCTATAGAGTAAGGCTAAAAAAAATATTATATATTCAATAACTCAATTGGAAAACCACAGCTTAAGTCCTCGTGTTAGTTGCAATCGTAACAAAGCTGTTTATTTTAGTAAAATAGAGCATATTTTTTTCATCTTTTTGGAAAAAGGTAGGCACTGGACACGTCGGAAGACGTGAAAATACATTGCTGTGCTTAGTAATTATAATTATTATTATTATTATTGTTGTTGTTGTTGTCGTCGTCGTCGTCGTCGTCGTCGTCGTCGTCGCCGCCGTCGCCGTCGTCGTTGTCGTTGTCGTCGTTGTTGTTAAATAAAATAACATCAGTAATCATACATATTGTTTGTTTTTTTTGTTTTTTTTTTCCTTGAATCAGATCAAGCTTTGCTAAGGGAAACAACCATTAATATTGAGAGGACAAAGAGCCTAAGGACCGTGATTGCATACCTTGGAATCTATCGCCTTCGCCTTCGCCTTCGTATCTAATACATGCAGTTCAAAAAATTCTTTTAAATATCCTTAGAGATAGGTTAAAAGACACTATAAAATAACTAAATAGTCAGCCTGACATATGTCCCGACAAGAAGTTTGAATCGAAGCAAAGCCTTCTTTAGGTAAAATAGCGCATATTTTCTCAGAATTTTTCATAACGACAGGCATTGGACTCGGAAAATGTAAAAATACATTGGGAATACACATTTAATCGAAAAAAATAGTTTACTTCATAGCACTCAATACTGTATGAAGCCACAAAAAATATGAGAGAAAGAAGGTATGAAACTGCTACTACTACTACTACTACACCACAACCACCACCACCGCCACCACCACCACCGCAACCATCATTATTGACAATCACTTAGCCACACTGTAGATAGAAAATTGCAGTGAAATCTTTCAATCACTTTTAGCGCTGCATCGCTGTGGCCCTCAAAAATTACGGTGCATTAAACTCTGGATTTTCAACTACAGCTACTAGCAGAACAGCAACTACTACTACCACCACCACCACCACCACGGCCGATTATATATATGGGGAGGGGGGGGGGGGGTCAGATCAAGCTTTAGAAACGTAAACTCTATTAATTTTGAGAGTAATTGTAGTATGACTACGGTGATTGCATATCTTGGAATCCATCGCCTTTAATAATTAACCTAACACAAGCAATAGATATATCTTTTAATGTCAATAGAGTATGGTGTAGATACACTTTTCAAGAACTCAAATCGACAGCCACAGCTTAATCCATGAGTTGATTCTATCGTAACGTAAACTTTTGTTTTTTAGTAAAAGCCTCATATTTCTTTCTCTTTTTGAAAATGATAGTATTAGACACATCGGGTGACAGTAAAATATACTGAAAATGTGCTTATTATCTAAAGCGAAATTTTCTTCATAAAATTTAAAAAAGACTGAAGAAACCAATCAATAAATAGCATTGAAAAGTACGACATTGATTTTTATCGCTTTTCGCCCTTTTAAGGACGCGCTTCTGTAACAATCTGACACATATTATCTAAAATACCATTCAATTATTTCATAAGTGTCAAATCGTTTATCTGCATGTATGAAGCAGTTTTACTTATTTTGAGAGTCATTTACAGGTGCAAAATCGATATTTTTCAGCTGAAAAACTACCCTTTAAACTGATCCTTAAACTCAAGGACAACCATAAGAATTTCAAATTTTCTTTCACATATCGACAGAGTGAGGTTAAAGACACTATCAAATTACTCAAATCAACAGCCACAGCTTAAACGTGCGAATTAGTTTCGATCGTATCAAAGCCTCTTTTTTTTTAGAAAAATTCCTCATATTCTAAATCTTTTTTGAAAATGATGTATATTGATTGAGTCGAAAGACGCTAAAATACGTCGGAAATATACTTTTTATAGAATCTGAAGTTTTCTGCCTAAAATAAAAAAAAAAACGGTTTTAGCAATGCATGCAAAAATAGGCTTTGGAAACATCTGCTTCATCACCAAAGGGGATTCTTTCGTTTCTCCGCTTTTTTATGGATACGCTTCCGTAACAATCTAAGACAACACATGCCTTAAATGCCATAACGTTATCCTTTTACGCGTCAAATTATACACCTGCATATAGTAAGCGGTATTATTTTATTTGAGAGTTCATTTAAAGGTGCAAAATCAATATTTTTCGGCTTAACGATTAGCCTAAAAACTGATCGTGTGCCTAACTTTATTTGTTTGAAGCTCAAAGACTAGTGTAAATATTTTAGATTTTCTTTTACATATCAACAGAGTGAGTTGAAACAGAAATGGATAGCCATAGCTTAGATGTGCGAGATTGTTGTGATCATATCAAAGCTGGGTTTAAGTAAAATTTTGCACAATTTTTTATCCTTCAAAAAAAAAAAAACAAAAAAACGATAGGCATGAGACACGTCGGAAGTTAAAGCTGGAATCTGCTAAGCCCAAAATTGCTGATTTTGCCCCTTTAAATGTCTTCAAAATCTGAAAAAAAAGCACACAAAAAAATTAAATTTATTATACGCATATTAAACAATTTCACGTGTTGTTTATGAAAAGAAGTTAAAGAATAAAAATTTTGAATGGTATTTTAGGCATGTTGAGTCATCTTAGATTGTTATAGAAGCGCGTCTGCAAAAGAGCGGAAAGTGAGAATAATCCTCACCGTGATGATGCCACGTGCTTTTCAATTATTATGTCTTGGATTTTTTGCTTCCGTCGTTTTTTTTTTGTTTTTTTTTAAGAAAAAATTTTTAAGAAGGAAACTTCACTTTCGAAAAAAGGTGTATTTTACCGTATTCCGACGTATTTAAAGCCTACCATTTTCAAAAAGAGTACGGAAATGTCAGAATTTTACTTAAAAAGATGCTAAGTTATGATCACAGAGTTTATGCTGTGGCTGTTCATTTGAGTTATTAAATAGTGTCTTTCTACCTTCCTCTATTGCTATAAAAAGGTATATTTATTGATAGTATTCGAATGGAAGTTAAAGGCCATGGATTTTAAGGTATGCAATCACCGTACTCATGCTATTTCACCTCTCAAAATTAATGGTTGTTTATCTTTCCAAAGCTTTATCTGATTCAAAAGGAAAAAAGATATATATTGATCAATGATGTCAATACATTTGACATGAAAAAGAATACACAAACAAATCTTTTTGCACGATAGTTTTTGGAAATTCTGTCAAATAGATAGCAAAAGAAAGCTGAAACAAAAGTTTCCATTGCGGTATGGCACAATCCCTCTCAATCTAATTTCTAACCTCTACTACGATTTTCTCCTTCATTCTCCCTGATGGGAAGAGCAATATATTCATTGAAAACCCTATCCCTTGATAGTCTTCCGACTTGTCAAATGCGTATCGTTTTAAAAAAGGGTAAGAAAATTTGCGAAATCTCACTTAAAAAGAGGTTTTGATACGATCAAATTAGATTGTTACGGAGGCGCGTCTTAAAACTAGCAAAAAGCGATATAAGAAATCCCCCATCGTGAGGAAGCGACAGGATTCCAATGCTCACTTCTTGCATTTTTTTCCGTCTAAACTTAATTTTCAAGAGAAGACTTTGCCCTCGATGAAAATACCATTCCCAATATATTTCCAGTTTTCTGACGTGTCCAATGCCTATCTTTTCTGAAGATGTTCAAAATGTTCAAATTTTACTAAAACAGAGATTTTTGTTACGATCGAAACTAACTCGTGGGTTTAAGCTGTGACGGCCCATTGGAGTGACTGAAAAATGCCTTTCAACTTTCTCTATCGATATGTATAACATGATTCAACTTTCTCATTTACAGGCTTACAATCGATCACAATTTAGGCTTGGTTTCAGTTTTTAGGCTTATTCTTCAGCCACAAATTGCCGATTTTGCCTATGTAAATGACTTTTAAATCGAATAAAAGCACTTGAATAGGCACAGACTATCAATTTGATGCTTTAGTCATAAAAAAGAAGAAAGAAATAATATCGTTAAATGTTTTTTTAGGCACGTGTAACTTTCCTTAGGTTTCTGCGGAGGCGCATCTTTAAATGAGCGAAAAGTGATTTTTAAAAATTCCCCAAGGTGAGGAAGCGACATAATTTCAATCCTTGCTTCTTGCGTCTTTCGACGTTGTTTAATTATAATTTATGAAGAAAGCTGCGTTCTCGATAAAAAGCATATTTCGAATATTTTACCGTCCTTCGTGTCCATTGTCTCTCGTGTCCAAAAAAGGTAAAAAAAAAATCTGCAAAAAGAGGCTCTGTTACGATCAAAACTAATTCGCGGGTTTAAGCTGTGGCTGCCCATTTGAGTTATTTAAAAATGTCTTTTTACCTTACTTCATCGATATTTCAAAGAATGTCTTACTTGGTTGTATTACATTTTAAGCTGAACGCGATGGATTCAAGGTGTGCAATCAGGTACTCAGACTATTTGCCCTTTCAAAATTAATGGTTGCTTCCCTTCCCAAACCTTGATCAAATTCAAAAGGAAAAGAATATGTATATGTGTGTGTTATATAAATATTATATGTGTATATATATATATATATATATATATATATAAAATACCTCCATATAAATTATAGGTGTATAAAAGTCTACAAAACATTGCTATCTTATGAAGGAAGGACGCATATCACTTAATTCGTCCTTCTTTCGCAAGAATGAGCATTTATTGATGTTATGGTTCTTGAATTACGGCGAATATTGCGAAATTAGTCCTTGTCTCAATATTCGTCCCTCTTTCATAAGAAATCTATATTTAAGCATAAAACCTCTTACGAATGAAAGTTTTTTGCCACATTTCACCCACTATTTTTACCTGTAGAGATCTAAAAAAAAAAAAATGACACAGAAAAACACAGATTTGTCTGCTCTTTCATTTCATACCAAAAACGTCTCATGACACAAAATTGGATATTCGTTCTTTCTTGCTGAGATGGCAGAGTGGTGAGTTGGCAAAAGGCTACATATACTAGTCAAGTTCATTGTCGGCTAGATTCGCCATTGCATACACTATACAGGTTCAGGGCGAGACTGAAATTAGCCAGGTTAAATTTACATCGTGGCGATCTCGTAAACAATTTTTTGTGTATTAAAAGATAAATGGAATGCTTTTCGAAACAGTTACTTTTACAATCGGTATTTTGATTAAATATGCTCAACTTTTGCCTTTTTTCGAAAACTTCAACTTTTGTTTTTCTTTCATTTTTGTCATCCGATCAAAACTAAAGATATATGAGATTAAACGGTATACTTTTGAAAATGAGTATTTAGAGACATGTAAACATGTATTGGATGGCTCTGTCAATAGAATGAGTAGAGCACTTTTCTCCAACAGGAAAGAAAAGTAAACTGAAAACAATTGAAAGGGGCTTTTGATAAATTCTATTCTGATAAAAGTTTCATCTGATTCTGTGTGAAAAGGATGTTCACTTTGCTTCGAAATTAAGGGTTTTGAGATCGATTTGAGCTCGCCAGGGGTTTTAGGTGCCTATTTTCAGTTCTTGTACCTTTTTTTAATTTGAAATTCATATTTCAATATGTAACTTCAGAAAAAAGCAAGAATGAAAATGAAGACAAACACAATGCAATGTAGAGCTAGCGTGAGTGCGCATAAAATAGGTGTAGAGAATGAGTACAAAGGGATAAGAGAGTGAGAGACACTTAAAAAGGATGTGAGATAGAGACATAGACAGAGACAACGAGTGACAGAAATAGAGAAAGAAAGATGGAACGAAAAATAGAAAAATAAAGAGGGAGAAAGAGAGAGAGAGAGAGAGAGAGAGAGAGAGAAAGGAGACAGACAGAGAGTGCAAAAGAGATAGAGTGAGTGAGACAGAGAGACAGAGAGAGAGAGAGAAAAAAAGAGAGAGAGAGAGAGAGAGAGAGAGAGAGAGAGAGGCTAATTCTAACACGGCATTACTTCGTGTATATTTAAGAGACGTGATATTATCACTGCCAAACATGATCATGTTTTAAATATGCAAACTTTAATCATGGGTGGGTCCACGATCATAGCTAACACATGACATAAAACACTTGGCATCTTTGAGCTTATCAGGTTAAAAATAACGAATAAAAAACATACCATTTGCTTCAAAACATATTGAACGAACCACGAAAAAAAAAAAAAAAAACTCGACCCGATTTTTAGCAGTACATTTTTTTAATTGGCTCAACTATTGTGCATAAAATTATACACGAATGAAGCAATGGCGACGGTTTGTTTAGAGGATCATATGCAACCATGATTCTTTTAAATCCACATAAATTTAAAATAAAAATGTTTTCTGTTTGCATAATAAAGATGACAAAATATGAAAAGGAAAAAGAGCAACAAAATCAGATTAGTTTACTTCTCCATCAATGTAAAAATTCATTGACTTTGACATTTGCTTTTCTTGGATATGATTACGAAAAAAAAAAAAAAAAGAAGCAGTAATATTAACATTATTAAAATGTGTATAACATCATCATTTAACCTAATCCAACTGAATTATTTTCCTGCAGTGGTTATTTGGATCTACAGTGTTTGCTGGATTTTGCATATTTTATCAAATCTTACAGGAAATGAAAAAAAAAATACGACAGAAAATGCACAAGAATAAAAATAGCATACAAAGAAGATTAAAATCCCATCGGTTCTCCGCCTTTACGAAAATCTGCTGTACCCACTATTTTCCCAGAGTCAAGTATATGAATGGCTTGTATTACAGAGTAGCCTGCCATTTGTCCAACCTCGTGACCCTTAGCTTTTAACCCGTCCTCCATGTCCTGTAGAAAAAAAAAAAGAAAATTAACAGAAACGCGAGTAATGGCAAAATGCAGTTCAGCTGCTGCACATAAACTGCATTTCAAAGTTATTTTTACGTTCAAAACGAAAGGAAAATATTCTAGACTTGACATTCCTAGCGACACAGTAACAATAAGTGAAAAGATCAGACTGGCTGAGGAAATTTAATAATAATACAAATAATAATAATAATAATAATAATAATAATAATAATAATAATAATAATAATAATAATAATAATAATAATAATAATAATAACATTCCTTCTTCAAGCTCCCATTCCTTTAGATCTCTCATGTTTGTTGACTAAATAATCAGAGTACTTCTAATTCCCTTCTTGTAAACATATGGGAATCAGAATAACTCTGATTATTTAGTCCAGGTAATATGAGGTGTGAAGAAGGCTCATAGACGAATGTAACAACTAATATTATTAAAACAAAACTGAAAGAATACATGTCAAAAATAAACAATTTGATTTATTTATCTTTTTAGAGCCTTCAACTAAAACAGGAAGAATGCCTTTGCTTCTATTTTGTCTCTGCTTTTATTTTTTTTTTTATTTGAGTATCCATAATAATTACCAATCGATCATTATAACTGAACTGTTTTGTAGAAACCCATCTTATAAAGTGAACTTGCTATTTGTGCTTCATTGTCTACTCAAGATGTCCTGAGAATTTTCGATGGCTAGTCATAATTATTATTCAGCGAGTTACCCATTTTTTGCAAACATAAGTTTGAAAAAAAATTAGGAAGATTATTCAACATTTTTTATTGCTGTGAAAAGCATGCACCCAATCACTACAAAAAAATTGCATTATTACTTTCAGGAAAACTTCACAATCGAGATCTTTACAGATGCAGCAATGAGAGCGACTGACACCTCCTAGGTCTTAGCAGAAATGCAACAGCTTAATACATGACTGAGATTGACATTGAAAGGTCTTTGCAAATGTGCAATAGCTCTTATTTCAATTTTCGGGATATACGAGAACTTGATATCACTATAAAATTACTTGGATCTAAATAAAATGGCTGCCCTTAAAATCCTCTGTAAATCATCCATTTGATGTTTTTTTTTTTATATACAAAGGATTTTTTCTTTGTCAGCTAACTTGCACTAGAATCCTCAGGTGGTGGCCGCTGTCGCAGAATGCGTCATGGGCATATACTTGTCTGTTATCATCCAGTTAAAGGGCTTGGTAGACGCAAAAAAACTTCATGGAGGCCAGATCAAGTCGAAATAACTTAAACAGTCAGAATGGTTGAGTATCATCTGTGCTCTAACTCAAACTCTACAATGCAACTATTTTTATTATGAGACTAAGAGCGGAAAAAGACATCATGCAGGTCTATTAGTATTCATTTTGATAAATTCATTTAAATAATTGAACAACTGTAATCTGCAGATGCAACATTCGATTTCTTAGCTTTGTATATCGCACAAAACACGCATTCTTTTTTTTCCAAACCCCCAAAATAATCAACAAGAGAGAAACATGTATTATTTATAATTCTTATCACATGTGTATAGAAACCTAATATAAGCACCTAAGGATTGTCTAAGATTATACCTAAGTCTAAGACTATGTTTATATCGTTTTCCACATTCAATGTTTAGGTCTAAAATTAATGGATTCTCTATCATTGTTAACCCTTGTCCAATTTCTTTTTCTGCTTGATTTTTTTAGACCTAATGTACTTGCTCTGTTAGTTTTCATGCTATCTATCAGTGCAATAAGATTGCTGTTGAAGAATCACCTTTGGAAATCCATTCTCTAGCTGCACGTAAGGGGGTATAAGCTGATGATGAAACCTTCGGCGGTCGACGGAATCGGGAAGGGATCGGTTCAGCCACAGCACATCAATGATATTCTGGTAATAAATAAACACCACGATTTTGTTTAACTTGATCTTTGCTAAGTTTATACTACAAAAACCATACATGCCGTCGAAAAAAGCTGCGAAAAAAAGTACTCATCCATTAGAATTTCTATGAAATGGACGTTTGGGTGTAAAATGAATAAGATACAAATTCAAGTGATACATTTTTTTCCTTAAGATCTACTACAGTTCATGTAGATTTGTTGACGGTCTTCCATCAAAATGCAAAGAAACTCTTTAAATTCCCTACATTCGTTAACACCTGATTACTACTACTACTGCTACTACTACTACTACTACTACTGCTGCTGCTGCTGCTGCTGCTGCTGCTGCTGTTGCTGCTGTTGCTGCTGCTGCTGCTGCTGCTGCAGCTGCTGCTGCTCCTGCTGCTGCTGCTGCTCCTCCTCCTCCTCCTCCTCCTCCTCCTCCTACTACTACTACTACTACTACTACTACTACTACTACTACTACCACTACCACTACCACTACCACTACCACTACCACCACCACCATCACCACTCGGTTTCATGTTGTTCAGGTTTTTTATCACATTACGCTCTTCTACCGTGCATTTCTTAGCGTGCAAAACGGTATTGAACGAACGTTTCTTGTATTTATTCCAGCAAGACCTCGCCAAACAGATTATTCTCTTTGACGTCATAGTTCGCAGTGGCAGGTTTTGAATAGAGAAGGCCAAGCTTCAACATCCTGTCAATCAAAACTAGGAATATCAATTGCTTGGTTTTACTACTAGCATAGGTCTGAAGAAGTTTTTTTTTTTTTTTCTGGAGATGAACAAAGATATGTGCCTTCCCCATTTCCACATTTTCTGAAATAGTATTTCCTACGCTCTCCATCCACTCATTCCCTTTTCCCATGATATTTTCTCTTCTTCTGATTGCGCAATAAATAAATTTAACAAGGCGTTTAATATCACAGATACAACAAAGCAAATTACAAAAAGCGCAATGAACAAAAGTAAAACATTTTTATCAAAGAGGAGAGAAAATAACGCAATCATTTTTGTATGAGCACGATAGAAAAAGTAACTACATTTGTTTAACTAGAAAAGCAAAGAAAAAAGTTGTCCCTTTAAACAAAGATTTAATATTTTATTTAATATATAATTATATTATATTATACTATATATTTCATTATATTATATTATATTATGTTACATTATAATTTATTATATTATGGGAGTCAAAATGAAATGGAAATACTTTAAACGCACGCCTGCTTGATAAAATAAGCACGTTGACTCACCATAGCTGTTGCAGTGGTGATCTTGCTTCCTCCTGCTGCCCCGGTGACCAGTCTCACTTTTTTCTGGTTCTCGTCCCACACAATGGCGGGACACATGGACGACATTGGACGCTTGCCAGGACGTATAAAGTTGGCTGGAGACGCCGGAAGACCAAAATAGTTGGTTGTGTTGGGCACAGAGAAGTCGTTCATTTCGTTATTGAACACAATGCCAGTTCGGTTACCTCTCACTTTACTGCCAAAGCTGGTACGAAAAAAATGTAGGTCCAAAATTAAAAAAAAAAAACAAAAAAAGAAAAAAAAAAATCCACCGTTCTACCTAGATATGGACTGGTTTCTCTTTTCTGTTTTTAGATAGATTTATCAGAATAAGAAGAACCTAAAGAAGACATTTTGTATGCACCTTAAGTTAAGTAGTTAATTCTACGATATTTTCAAAATAATGACAGTATAACGAACTCAAGATTATAACTGAGAGCTGTAAATGTGTACAAACTTGCAAAAAAAAACAAACAATCTCAATTGTCTTCCTTTCTGCCCACACGGATCAGGCAAGTTTGTGACCGTTCAAGTCTGATTGTTTCGTGGCTAAAGCAATCCCCGTGATGTTTTTTTTTTTAAGAATTTTTATTTATTTATTTATTATTTTGTAAAGCTAATGGAACAAGTGTTGTAATAGAAAATGTCAAGCTACACTGCCCACCTAAAACAACTCCAGCTTATGGCCTCAGAGACCGATCTGAAATTGGTATCCTCTATCTCAAAGTTCCGACCTACGGGTGGACGTTCATCTTCCAACCAACAATTACCATTATACTTGTGTCTCTTATATTGTATGTAATAACTTTCTTTCGCCTGACTCTAGCTTATGTGTAAGGATGCACTTTACTTTAAGCAGTAGAAGCAAATGTCAATTTTTCCACCACTTGCGGTCATCTGCTAATTCTCTACTTTGTTCGCATTTTTCCGCCATTAGTGGTAATCTAAAACGTGTCCATGTACAGTTGCATTATTTTAACCTTTGGCTCACCCAGAGCTACCTTTAAAAAAATGAGGAACAGCGTTTTTGCTATGCCTGTGATAGCCTTTACAGTGTCCGGCATATTTAATTGAATGCCCAGATTTTCAAGTCACCAGACACTTCTGAGAGGTCAAGCCCTCTCGCATAGTGAGTTACTTAAAGAAACTCGGTGTCTATAGAAATTTCTGAGGCTTTGTACAGATTCCTTTTAAAGTTTAAAGTTCTCCATATACTCTGTTGGATTTTTAATGAATTTTTATCTTTGTTTAATTTATTGAGCATCTCATGGAAGCCTATGAGAGAGAAGGAACAGAAACCCTGAGATCACCGCTTAATGGTGGACTGGGTCTACCAATGATCAATCAATCAAGCAAGCAAAGCCTCCACTTTTCGTTGCAACGTTGTCAAAAACGAATTAAAAGCGTACTTACTAGGTATTGATGGTACTGGTTACTGACACAACACTGCCCTGTCCGTCTATGACGGAAAGGTGAGAGGTCCCCGAATCATCAAGTATGGCAGCGCTCGGATTGTAGAAGAGAGTAGACTCAGTGTGGCTGTCACTTATCAGCCTACGAGTTGCCTCGCCAAACGCAACAGACGTCATGTTCATCACAACCTGTGGAGGCGAGAAAGTGCGGTCGAAATACAGTGGGGTAAAAGAGGCGGAAAGAAAAGCAATTTTTAAAAAATTATTTTAAGGGCTTGCAATAATGGCAGTGATGGTAGTGGTGATGATAATGATGCTGATGCTGCTATTGCTGCTGCTGCTGATAATAATGTTGATGATGATGATGATGATGATGATGATGATGATGATGATGATGATGATGATGATGATGATGATGATGGCTTTGTATTAATCCATTGATCGATTAATTATACACCTGGTCCATCATTTCACTGTGAAGTTTCTTTCGTCCGTTTTTTTTTTTCTTGAGCCATTATTTATCAATTGTTAAAAAGAATCAGAGCAAAATATTTGATAAAAATATATATCAATGTTAATAATGATGGAGATGGACTACATATAGATTAGTATGATAAATGTGGATGTTTTGGTGTCAAAATAAATGATGACCTTGCTGATCACTTCATCTAATTCACATTGGTTCTCAATGTTATTTTCAGTCATCTTTCAAATTAATACACGCATGTGACACGTGTAAAAAAATCCAAGTACCTGTGATATATCCACAAAGTCTTCGTCACCCAGCTCTGTTCTTTTCCCAAAGGCAAATTTAAAGGCTTCTACAATCCTATGGAGGGTGAGTATTTCATCTTCCTTGGTGGCAACGTCCGACGGCTTCATTTGGTAACCTCAGAAGAAAGGAAAATTACGAAATGCGTGTAAGTTCATGTAAGTACACATAAGCAACGATAAGAAACGACAGCGACACAATCACCGGTGCCAAAAGAAACTCTCTGTGCTTTGCAATATATGGTCTCAAAGCCTACGATTAATTAAGTTCACTTCTCAAGTCTGAAAACATAACCTTTATCTGATTCTTAATTGACATAGGCAAGATAACGTTGGCAATATAATTTTAAGATATGTATTATTATTGCTACAAATATAGCACTTAAACAGAAACTTTAATTATAGGGCTTTTATAATTTATTAGGTGATAGAAGGCCCATACAAGTCTTAAGATTGAAGGCTTTATTCTTGCTCTGTTCAAACTGTTACGATATCATCGTGGTGGGGGGATGGTTCTAAAAATGGTAACAAGATGTGTGAAATTGAGGTATATTTAGGATGAGAAGTGTTCGGGATCTTGAAAGATTGGGAGAGCAATGCAAAGCATCTCTTTGAATCAGTGTGAACCATACTGGCGCGAATCGAGAATAAACAGCCTTACATTTATGATTATCGATTGTTATCTCACAAGTTAGTATGGACTGCGTAAAAGCAACCATTCATTGTTGAAGTTATAAAATCATGACTCCAGCTGTCTTGTTTTTCCATCCCGGCCTTATCTAGCCCCTCTCTGTGTTTGACGATAGATATTTTGGATAATTATGTTTAATAAGATATTGTGAGCAGGAGATCTGATCACATTTTGGTCAAACTCATGTTTTTGTTCTTCTGTTTATCACAATCTGTACTGCGTGTTAGCGTTACAAGGATATCACTAACAAGTATCACCCCACATCATTCCCCCTTTTGGTTGCTTGGCAAGGTTCACTTTAAAAAGGGATTATTTTCCTTTCATGCGTCTCGCCTCGTGGCTTACTTAAAACAAATAGTTTAGGTTATAGAAAACATTCATATTTGGCCCTACTATAGTGCTTATACTGCTTATGTGAGATACTTTCAAAAAGAAAAAATAAATCATGTCAGAGCAGTAAGACAGATGCTGAAATTGCAAAGGACAAAGAATAAAATGAAAGAGCTATTGTCATGAGCAGTATAATTAGAAAAGTCTCTTACAAAGTCTCTTAGAAAACAATGGATGATATCAATATTGAAGCTTTACATTCTATGCCGTCATTAGCAACCCAACAAGTATCATTAAATGGAAAAAATGGGTGGCGGAGGCTTTGAGATAGGTAAAGAAAAGAACCAGAATAACTTTGCAAACGAGAAAAAGATGACTACCTGCAAGAACATTAAGTATGTAACTCAGGACCGGGCCACTTCCAGGCGCTGGAATCGAATACAGTTTGTAACCTCCAGGCAAAGAGAGCTTAGTGGGTGTGGTCCATTTCAGTTTATAGTTCTTCAAATCGTCCAAAGTAATTGTACCACCTGGTGCGTGACGAAGCACAGGAAGCTATTATCTTTGATTAATAATATTATGCTTAACATTTTTTTAAAGGTAGGAAATGTATAATTACTTACATAAAAAGAACAGCAAAGTACAGACTGAATCTAAGACAGAAATATATTTAATACTTTCAAACACAAATAGTAAAAGAATATTTTCAACAAAATAGCAGTTCAAAGCATATGCATCAAAACTAGACCGTATGAACAAATGCAAATAAACAAATAAATATTTCAATGGTTACTTGCCTTCTTCTTGCAAATCAGCTACAATGTCTTCAGCAAGACTTCCATTATAAAATGAGGCCGGATCGTCTGATATGGCCTGGAACGTTTTTGCTAATGCAGGAAGCTGAATGAGGCTGCCTACCGGCTTGGCATTACCGTTCTCATCAAAATATGGCCTTCGCGTTGTGACAAGAGGGAAACACAATTGTGAATTAATAAATCAAGACTACGATGTGCTTCATATTCCTGATAATTTTTACAAGAATTAGTTCTGGGAGATACATAAACTCATCTAAACTGCAAATGCAAGCTCACTTACAACCATACAGACAAAAACAATCATCATAAACCTGAAATTCAATAAAATATACGAATGAAAAAAAAGGTGTCAAAACCTTTGATTATTAAGAAAACAATAATAATAATAAGCTAAACGAGAGCTGAAATGTTTTGATATTCTCCAGTGCCTGCATTGAACTTACGCGAAATCGCGTCTGTGTTTCTCTGTGGTGAGCCTTAACGTAACAGCATTGTAAAGAGCTTTTGTGACGGGAACCCCCTCTTGGCAAAGTTTGATGCTAGGCCTGACCACATCTGACCACGGTAGTTTTCCGAGTCGGCGATGGATCTCCCACAATCCCATAACTTCTCCAGGTACACCGGACGCCATTCCACCTGTGAAGCATTGAGAGATATACAGAGCAGTTTTTATCTCAGCAAAATTTACTGCACTAGCGAAGCGATGAAAAAAAAATAGGCTTCGTTAGAGGCAATATTTAAAAAAAAACTATGTTCACATTAAATAACTTGAATTAGACTTAGATATCATACTTATGTGTGTACTAAATTCCTTTCTTTTCTTTTCTTTTTTTCATTTATTTATTTATATTTTTTTTACCATTGAGAGATTTTTCTATCATTCCCGCGAACATATTTTCCGAGGACGCCCCAGGTGCCGTCTCCCTGCTGTCTATAGCGTGCCATTCGTTCTTGTCACTTTTAGAGGAAGACAGATAAAAAGAGATAAATGAGTCAGCGGACAAGAAGTACAGCTCTTTGCCGTATATTTTAATTTCAACGAGAATGTGATTTTACCATTAACTAGAAAGGCTGTGTTAGAGGTAAAATGAATGTGCAAAACCTTTGTCTACAGTGATAACTATTAAAACTGTTTTGTTTGAAATCGAGTCATAAGTTCATTGTCATATAATGTGAGAACTCCCTCCCCC
>BLXT01007118.1:707406-717656 GCA_019648995.1 Plakobranchus ocellatus | reverse complement strand
TCGGTGATCATTCATAACCGTCTATATTTTTAAAAATTTTTATTGTTAAAAAAAAAAAAAGCAAAAAAAGAAAAGAGCATGTAGAGATTTAAATAATAATTATTTGTTACGTCGCAAACACCCTACAAAGTCAAGGCTGAATGTTTAAGGGCACTAGCCTATAAATTGTACATATCCGAGCAAAGAGTTTAAAACTGTTTTATCTTTCGTTTTATCATTTTATTCTAATAAAATAGGTTTTGTGGCTGTTTTTGATGCTGTATGTTTTAACAATACCTTTTATAGCTGCTGATGCTTCCGTGTTATTTGTCCATATTGATAATAGGTAATAACCGAAAATTTCTATATTTAGTCTGAGATTGTGTAGAGTACTCTTCTGCTGCTTAGCCATGCAGTTAAAAAACATCAATTTAAATGAAATAAATATTCCAAATCTGTATCAAAAGTATATATAAGGTTATCACATTTGCTTTGAGATTTCTTGCATTAAATTTCGTCGTTTGTTTAGACCGTGCTAGTTTGATTTACTAAATCTTTGTTACGATTCGAGAAATAAAGTTTAAAAAGAGTCTTGAATCTAATATTGGTACTTTTATTGCATTTAGAGGACACTTATGACTTTGGCTTTTTATATCTAGACTTAGCTCTGGGTCTGTATGATTAGCTGTGCATTCAAAAAAATACCGAATGCCTTTACTTTCGTAAGTGATTACATTATTTTGATCCCATACATATCCAAACATATTCGAAGCAATAACAAAGGAAACTCACCTAAAAATTTTGCGCAACAACTTTAAAAAAAGGAACTTTTTTGTAAAAATATCGTGTTTCTCTGTTTCCTGCAAAATGTATTTTTATTTATGAAATACTTGCGTTTCGAAAAGATGTATGAAAAATTGCAAATCGCACGCCTTATTTCAGTTATTATTGCGTGACAGCACACTCGGAACAGATTATGTGTATGTGTGTGTAGGTGTGGGTGTGTGTGTGTGGNNNNTGGGGGGGGGGGGCGCTGAGCGTTATATGAATAGTTTGTTTCAGTTATATATGTGCGATTATGCTGAATATATGTATATATTTAGAAAAGATTGTAGAAATCTGGCAAGTCAGTTTTTAAGTTAAACTAACTAGAAGCTAGACAGGTGGACACATCATCAAAGAGGATTAAAGTGTTCAACTATTACAAACAAAAATATACACTAACAAGTTTTTTTTTTTAAAACGAGTAAACTGCTTGAGCTATGCAATAAAAAAAAAGTGTTGGAAACAAAAACAATGGGAAAATAGACTGTCCGTTTCAAGCATTTTTTTTTTAATTTGATAAAAAAACATAAAAGTTACATGAGTATTAAAAGAAACTATTTACTACAAGCAGAGAACTGGTCATTTTGTTAAACCACGCTAAAAAGATAAACTATATAACTATAACCTTTGCTGTAGGAATCTTGGAATCGTATTTTTTTATTTACTGAAAATGTTAATTCTGTGACATCGTCCGTTTTTCCATTGAGCCCTTTAAATTGACTTGGCCTGGATTGGGATTCGAAGCTTGGACCTCTCGTTTGGTAGCAATCTGCCCAACCAACCTGCCCTAAGTCACCGCTACAGATAAATGATGACCGAAAAGATAGATTCAATAGCAAATAAAAAGCGTGCTTTATGTGCACCATCATGTAGATCCTTTTGTCCAAAAATAGCCTAGTATTTTGATCGGTAGCGAAAGAAAAGCAGTTAATCATTATGTAGTATCTGATTTTCATACCATCTGGTGGTGTTTTCTTGAATCTTATTTTTCAATACTAAACTACCAAGTGCAGGTAAATATCGATAAGTAAATGGCAAGGCGTAGAGAACTTTAAGTCATATCAACAATGTTCGTGAAACATAAAGTCTTATATTGACACAGGCAAGGCGTTTGATTATGCAGACATCGAGGTTTGCCTTTCTGCGATATAATGGCGCGGTGGCTCATCTGGTAGTGCAGTCGTCTATCACATAAGAGTCCGAGTTTTGAATCCCACTCCAAGCCAAGATGACTTTTATCGTTCCCTTGTGCCCACCCAGCACTAAGTAGGTAGCTAGCTCTTTTAAGACCTGGTGAAAGTGAAGGCAGTGAAAAAAAGCAATGGCAATCTGCCTCATAATACCATATGCCAAGAAGAATCAGGAGCCCATTCCTGGTTCCCCCGATGCTTTGATCAAGCATGAGGCTCAGGTTACTTTCCTACTTAAGCATAAAATGTGTCACAAGGGGAGAAGAACAAGAGTAAAGCCCGGATTTGGAGACAGAGCTAACAGAGACAGAAACAAACTGGACCGAGAGGACACCTATTGAACCAAAAGAAAATGGGATGGAGAGCTATATACTCAGATGCAAGATGAGAAAGGCTGAGGATGTCACCTGACTACTTTCATAATATCTTTCAAAGACGCTAGATATTTAAATACAAGGCTAATCGTATTTGTAAGATCTTGATAAGTATTAAAATTATTATATTGCCAAAGCAACATTATACAACGAAGGCTAATTTTGATTAAACAGTACATACGATGAGAGCAAAACTTTTTGAAAACGGTAGTGAATCAATACATTTGAGAAGTTTCATTGAGGAAAAAGTACAGCTAAAGAGGTTTAGCAACGCACCTTTTAGATACAATAAAATTATTATAAGCAAAGCAGTTAAAAATGAAATCCCTCCAATGTGAGTTAAAAGATCGTGGAAACAGTCCTGAAAATTGTTAAAGTTTAATTTTTGGCACGGACTCGGGCCAAAGAAAGTATCAAATAGGTTAGCCAATAGACCCACTGCTACTCGTAGCATATCCAGTTGTATTTTTCATATTAACGATGTTACTAAAATGTAGTTATTTGTGTCATTAAAGCAAGTCTATGAGCAGTTGAGAAAATAAAATTTCTATATTCTTAAACCAAAATTTCTGTCTCGTCTAATCTTATCTATCTTACTTGCAGAAGCATTCATTTATTTACTGCATACCTTTAGCAATACTTTATGTATTTATGTTTCATACAAATATGTTTCATTATGTAAATTATTTAAGAGAAATGGTTCTGTAATCGAAACAAAATGTGAAATTAAAATTTCGGGTAAAAGGTATGTGATTGCATCTTAAGCAGTAGTTTCTCTATACTATCGTTCTAGATAGCCAGTTTGTCTCAAATAGTTTGTGAGAATATTCATGATATCAATAATCTGTATCCATATGTCTATACTCGTGTTCGTGGCAGTATATTGTTAGACTTTATAGTATAGTAACACATAATTCGTTTGGGTAATTTCGTCAGATTTAGACGAATAAGAACTGAAAAGATATGCAAATGGACAATCTAAACTGCTAATTAAAACTTACAATTGGGATTTCAGAAAGAAAAATTGTTAACAATGTTTATAATGCAGTTCATTTCATTGAGGCTTTGAGGTGAACAGGAAATCTGCGCTCGGATACATGAAATGTGCTTAAAAATCAAAGAACATACATTACCGCTACAATAAAAAGACCAGAATGCAATGAATGTCGACATAATTTTTATTTTAATTGTGATAAAAAATGTCACACAATAATGCAGCGCAGGAAATGTGGGATAGAAGAAAAAAATAGGGTGAGAAAAAACGTTTGCGTTAGATAGAGAAAGAGAGAGAGAGAGGAAGGGAGGGAGGACAGCGAGACAGAAAAGAAGAAAAAGGGGTTTGGGGGGAGGGGGAAGGGGGGGCTTGGGAATCATTTGAAGATATAATTAATATTTATTAATATATTTTTTTGTTGCTGTTTTCATTGTTTTTGTTGGTGTTATTGTTTTGTAGTCGTTGCTTTTGTTGTTGTTGTCGTCGTCGTCGGACGTCGTCGCCGTTGTTCTTTTGACACACCTGAAATAAAAAAAAAACTTGCTGACCAAATCAAACGCCGCAAACACACAGATGAAGATCCGAGTGGCATTGGGCCGGAACTTGGGAGAGTACACATAGAGTACCAAAGAGTTGCCGATTAGACCAACAAAGGCCATAAGCAAAATGGCCACCATAGAACTTATCATCGCCAGGATTGCTGCTCTTGCAGCCTCCGCAGATACACACTCTCTCTCTCTCTCTCAGATATAAACAAAGGTGTATGATTGAATGAAGGGTTCAGTGTTTGACTTGTTAAAAAAATCAGTTCGAAAAAGTCCGAGAACTGGAAGCAGTGTTCAAACCAAACGCTGATCCCATGATCGGGTCTGACTGTACTAATAGATTGCCTTTGATTTTATAAAGCTGTGTATTCTCGGCAATCACAGATACGTCTCCAAAAAGTGGTGGTTTATGCTTATAAAGTTTTGCTTAGAAATTAAAGAGGTTGTAATTCTTGATGTAATAAATTAGTCTTGAATATACTGTTTAACGTTTTTTTTCTATTTCTTTTAAAGAAATGGCTTATTTGTCTACTATTAACAACAGTACACCGTTGCTGTGTAACAATAAATACATAATTTTCACAGGATAGTTTGTTGAGGAAACACACTAAATATGAATCTCAAATTGTGATAATCATTGGTAGTAAGCTGCAATGTTTATTCGGCTAATGTAAAAATGAAACTAAGTCGCAGTGAAAGCACATTTGTTTCTCTTCAATTCAATTTCCACTTTTGTTTTTTTTTTAAAAGGAAATGAAGGCTCAAAAATTGGTGAATACAGGTTATGTAATCTGTACTTTTTGAACAAGGAACTATATTGAAGATAAGTAAACTCTGACTGAAAATTAACATTTCCTTTGTCTATAAACGACATCTTTACTGCACCAGCCATCTGTCAATGGCTGACTGTAGATTACAGTTCTCCTTTTATTGAAAAGAGACGGATTCTTTAGCAATGTCTTAATTGAAAAATGAATGTTTCTTCTGAAAAGTATGACACCAACGACCAATTTAAAAGTTACCTGTATAAATTATATTGAAACTTTAAGGGCATAAGAAATCGCAATTGTTTTTGTCAAGTTGGTGATAAAAAACAACACCAATGAGTAGCAGGAGTTTTTAATCTTAATTATTTGAATTTAACACAGAAAAATAAGGGAAAGATTTAGCTTTCCCTATCCTACCATTGCTCCATTTCTTTCGAAATAATTTTTAAATAAACATTCTTGCTTTCCGGTCCTCCATTAAGCTAGGGCACTATTGGCGGGGCTTGAACCCGCGACAAAGGGGTTTTTACAGATCCCAGGGCGAAATCGCTATCCGCTGTGCCATCAACGCCACAGTCCAGGGGCAAGTTACATTTTTATACAGAATTTATTATCGAAAATCCACCCAGAACAGACGACGCAGCTCGGAACCCCATGTGGGGTACAGTGTGACTGAGACTCTCCAGAAATAGTTCATAGAGAACTGGTCGAGGAATTTGTTTCCACTGTCTTTAAAGTGCATGCAGGACTGGCCGAGGAACTGGTTTTCACTGTCTGTAACTCTAGTGACATTAGCATTTTTCATGGCAGCTAAAGAAATGCATACATTATGATATATATGAAACTCAAGGCAAGAATATGAAGAATAGCCATGCTTTGCTCATTATGTGAATATTAAGGAAGAGAGAGAGAGGGGTCGGAGCGTATCCTCGGAGTAGGAAAAGAATAAAATAGGAACCGTAGTTTGAAATATCGACTAGAATATCATTATTTTGTTCATACCAAGGCGGTATCGACTACATTTATGTGCTCAATTACTTGCATTTAGAGTTGGAAAAAGACTCGTTATTTCTAAATTGCACAAGTTACAGTCAGACTCGACACGTATGCCTAAGATATTATATATAATTCAACATCTTATCGTAAACGTCGATGTAATCCACTTCTTTCCTGGTCCTCTTTTGCTTCCCAACCCGTCCATTCTTACTGAATCCAATGTCTTCTCAATCTAATTTGTTACCTCTGCATCCTTTGTTTATGCATCTAGTTTTTTTTTACCAAAATTCTCAGTTCTTTTTTTTTTCCACAGAAGTATGAGCTAAACACAAATATCTACGAGCCTGAATACTTAAGATGCCCTTGAAGAACCCGTACTCTATGTATGCATTGAATAAAATTCTCATAGAAAGGTGTGTGAACATAGAAAGCAGTTGATATTGATAAATTAACTCTAGAAGTATTTCTCTAAAATTGTTGCCTTTCATCTGTGAATTTTGTTTGGTTTTTCCTCTCTGTGCATATGATATAAATAGATCGCTCAAGACACTCATTCTTCTTGGCCTGCAGTTGCATCTGTGCTTTACATTTTGAAGGACTAATCGTCATTTGAAAAGGGGAAGGTAATACAGTGAAGGACTTAAGAATTCTGAAACTTTGTTCTTCCCTGTGCTATTTCTGTTGATATTTTCCTAAAGCAATTACGTCCCAATAGCCAATAAACTAACATTCTCTAAAAGAGAGAGGGAAACTGTGCATTGTTAGCTTCTAAGAGATGTAAAACAGCAAAACAAAAGCAGATGTACAAACAATATTCCCAAAAACACTCGGAAGAAAATTTTTAAAATCCCATACATAAGTTTTGAGACGCATAGCAAAACAAAAAAGGAAAAAAAATTAGGCTACTTTGCGCACATCAAACGGGAAGTAAAAAACCTTACGATTGCAAAATATAAAGACGGCTTTTGTATTGTCAGAAACAATAGATTTCTTTATGTTCCAAAGGCTAAATTGTTATTTCTCACGTCAATCGTACAGTCAGAATATTTTCCCCGAAAAAATAATTGTAGTGTGTAGCTCAGACTAACTGCGCAAGTTAATCATTCAAGGTCTTTTGAAAAAAAATAGTGTGGGAGGCGGGAGGCTTATATTTCCCTCATCACTAAATTTGAACTGCGAGATCTTATCTTTGAACATTTCAGAGCGTGCTCTCTTTAACCATTTTACTTCCTTATTAAAATAATTAATACTGTTTATTGCGTTATCTTTTCATAGCAGTTTTCTTTTATTGAGTTTACTTTAAAGCAGCTTTCAAAATATGAGTTTATGTTGTTGTTTTTTCTAATTACGATGTGTGCAACTATTTCCTTTTGATTATCTTGAAATATTATCGAGTACTTTTTCCAAAAGAACTATATTTCCGTGATAACCAAGTCCAGCGCTTTGTTGCAGTAAGTCTATGTAGAAAGTTATTGTGTTCGTCCCTTGTTTCTGAAAGCTCTTTAATTGTGTTCGTGCATTACATCGCAAATTATAATAGTAATTTTTGCTATGAATACTATTTGATAATCTTGAGAATTCGAGGCAATTGAAAAAGGAGTACATTCTAATAAGATATGAAGTTTTCTCAAGAGAATCCTCTTTGAAAAGTCTGAATTTCTTATTAAAAAATAAGAACAATCAAACAGTTTTTTCATCTCCTGGTAATCAATACAAAAAGTAGTTAGGTGGTTTCATCATAAGCTCCATTTTATCTAAGAAAAAGATGTGTGGCCCTGCGTATAGCGATCAAATATACAATATGAACTTTTCGTCGGCTGGGGTCTCGGCATCAGGACCCTCTCGACTGGGATATATCGATATAGGCATGTAATCATCAAAGCGGTGAGAGGTTTTTGTGTTTTCTTATTATTATTTTGTACTATCCATTTGCCATTGCATCATTTGTAGCCGAGATGTTTTAATTGTTTGTAGTGTTTCCTTAGTGGTGATCTTCTTCATTTATATTTATATTGCCAATAAAAGGTCTGAAAGACTGAAGAAAGCTACATGGCTTGAATTCCGACTTCAGCGTTGACGCATTCTCATATTTACCAAGCCACAATTTTTGCAATCAAGAATTCCTAAGGCTTGCTTGAATAAGACTTGCGCTTGATGTAACATGTTTAGTACTAGTTCTGATGATATATGCCTCGATTTGCCATTTCATCGTTTTGCATTTTTTTAAGCCAACACGCTCCCTCCAACCCTCACCAGACCAGTGTGCTATCAGAAAATGATTTATTTTTAATATTTCACTTTTCAATATCGCCAGGCATGATCAAAGTTTCTTGCCCTCGTTGACCAGTGGACCAGGAGCGGTCGCTGATTGGTGTGTAACTTAGATCTGTTTTTCTAGGGCTTACTTTAAATGCGTATCGGAATCCTGCTTAGAGTTAAGCGTGTCAAATGTGCTCGAAATTTCTATTAATATGTTATGCTGCTTTGTTATACTTATGTTGCTCTGTAATGTTTCGAACCGAGATCACATATTTTCGGGTTCTTCCTGCATAAACAATTTTTGTGCCTATGTCTTTTTTTTAAAATTGTCTCTTTATACTCATATTTTTTTTCTGTGTTTTTTTTCCTTTAGTGTTGCTGCTTGCATAAATTTTGTCGCATCCGGCCTCAAATTTGTTTAGTCAAAGTACAAAATATTAGTGATGGCTGAGCAAAGCAAAATCCATAAAGAATTGTATTACCTTTCTTGTGGCGTATGTCTAACCTTGTTTTGAATAACTGTTAATCAATTCAAACTTTTTTTTCTCTTTTGCCCACCAGTCAGTGTCCCTTTCAACATATTAAACATAACAATCACCTCAACATTTTCATTGGTTTTCTTTCTTATCGATCTCACTCGCCTGGCTGCCTGGTCTCAGCTCTTACCTCTTTTTTTCCCTAGCATTTACTTTCCTTCCCTCTTTGTGTCAACTTTGTACATGTCGCCACACTCCCGTAAAGGTTTTTCGAGATTCCTCTCGTTGATCTCATCATCTTCAATACGATCGTAGGGTCATCATTGATAATAATTATTTAATAAAGGTTTGTGATTCTAAAGAAAACTGAAGCAGCTGCACATATAAGCCTATCAAGGATATGATGTTAGGTGTTCATATATTTTACGGACGGAACTGCATCGCGGACATACAATAAGAACAAGAGCTGCAAAAACAAAGTGGCGATACACTTACTTCAATCATATTTTAATCTTTTATTTGTGTAGAGGAAGGCACTTGGGGTTAAAAGATTTCTTTGAGATGACATATAATCCGTTTTCTTTACATTCAGAAACAGGCCCATTCTTTCGCTCTCTCTAAACCATAGTATCTATAAATTTTGGAGACCCCCCTAACCTTTTTAATCGAGCTTTCAGTATGGTTTTGAACCATGATTTTTTTTTTCTTGGGAAGCTTCAGCAGTGGTTTCACCTTGCGTATCGCTGTTTTGTGTACGAGCTCTCCGCTAGATTTCGTTTCGCAACTGACCCACAGGGCAATGGGAATGTATCAATGGTCTTTGTCCTATTAAGGATCTTTCGCCCTTCGCAGGTCTTTTTTTTAGTCCTACTGAGTCCCACTACCCTCCTTCCTCATCAATTAAAAATTGATGGTGTTACCGGTTCCGTCGACGATTGTCCGACGGATGCAGTTTAATGTCATACCCAAGGATTATTTGGGCTTAAATGAATATGTTTACAAGAAAGGACGCTTGTTCTAAAGCTAAGGCATGAGCAAGTTTAAGTTTTGTTGAACTAAACTGTAACCGGTTGTTTATACTGGTTCGATTTATTCCATATCCAAAGATGAAATTCGAGGTCTGCTCATTTATATTATTGATTCGATATGTGATTTGATATCTGATCAGGAATTATTCGATTGAAATCGAAGCCATCATTAATTTTATGATGAGGGACTTGTGGTGCAGTTGAAAATAGCATCGCTTTCATGTGTTGCGATTTTTGCCAGGAAGTCTTATAGAAAATGCTTCGGTATTAGTTATAGGGAAAAGATGTGTTGAAGACAATAACTGTGTGCCAAAATTAATAACTCGATTTCAACAAAATAGTTTCTAGGCCGCCGTGCCGATAAATGAAAACAATGTTAACCGACAATAGAAAGGGTGATTTTGCGTTGTATCTCCTGGCATTTTAATCTGATTTGAAATTTGATTTTGCTTCATTAATTAAGTTATCCTGAATCCGTAAGCAAAACCGCCATGACTTGAGTGGTAATGTTTCATACATTTGAAAAGTGAGCTGCATATTTAATTCCTGTGTAATAAGCCATGAAAAACTAGCTCCCTTTTGTATAAAAGTTCTAACTCCTGCACTCCTTGAAACATTAAGATGAGGTACATTGAGCGCCTAACAACTTGTATACATGTAAAGTTTGAAGGCTGCACCGATGTTGACAACAGACCTCTAGAGGTCTAAAGCTTTTGACGATGCTGCTGCTGCTGCTGCTGCTACTGCTGCTGCTGCTGCTGATGATGATGATGATGATGATGATGATGATGATGATGATGATGATGATGATGATGAT
>BLXT01007118.1:675454-691809 GCA_019648995.1 Plakobranchus ocellatus | reverse complement strand
CCCCCCCCCCCCCCCCCAAATTTAAACGATTTTACCTAAGAGCATGCTTTGTAATGTTGTTTTGTTGTTGCTTTTTTCTTCATTGGAGCGAGTCCTATTCTTTCCTGGTTTTTCTGTCGGATTTTTTATCCTCATTGGTTTAAATGTTTTTATTGTGTTTTGAATGGTATCCAGCTACTGTATCGTTAATATTTCCCTGCGGCAGGCCGTGGTAAAGCCATTTCCCAACGGTATAACATAAAAGACTTGCCATTTCAAGTTGAACAGTCTTAGTTTTGTCTTTGAAGAGATGTTTTTAGTACGATCTTTCCAAACTTTTTCCAAGAGCTTGAGGGCTCTTACTTCTTTTCTTGTTTTTACTCTAATGTCTATTATATACAAGGTTCTATTAATTACATTATCATGGATAAGGAAAAGCTGTAATTAGATCAAAAAATTGACTGCCCAATGTGATTGGTTCCGTTTTTTTGCTGTTTTCATTCTAAATTCTTTCGTGTGAGCGTCTTCATTAGACTAACAGGTTTTTTCTAGGTCTGAGAGATAATTATCCTTTGCCTCAATGTGTGAGTAAAAAACAAGACATTTGCAAAGTTAAGGTCGTATTTACTTCCATAAGGTCCATACCATATACCATCCCTTCTTCCTGGATCTGATTCCTTCAAAATCAAGTGTAATGTTAAAGGAAAAAGAAATGAGGGAAACAAATGGCGTGGCTCATTAGAATTATGATTTCGAAGCTGTTCACGAGTTGACCTTCATGTGTCAGAGTATTATGCATTTTTTGCTGTCAAACCTGATTTCTACTGGTTTAACCAGTTTCTGATTTAGGTTTAAAGCAAGTATTTTTAAAATTTTCTAAAAAATGTTTCTCGAAACGTAACTGAAAGCTTTCGCAAAGTCGATGAAGTTCCTGCAAATGAGAGTCCCACTCGATGTTCCTCTGTATCAAATCTCAACCTTGTGGTCTGGTCTGTGCGGGAATGATTATTTCGAAGGTGTGCTTGGCGGTCTCTTAGACTGTTATTGCTTCTTCGTTTTTGTCTTTTGTTTTTTTTTTTTTTTTGGTTGTTGTTTTTTTTGTTTGTTTGTTTGTTTGTTTTTGTTTTTTTTCTAGAAGTTTCCTGCGACCCACAAGTATTATATCTCTGTGGCTCTGTAGCCATTGCAACTGGTGGGATGATAATCTCCCTTTTTTTTTTCAATTGACTAAAATGTTAGCCTCTTTCGAGTCTTGCGGGAACTGTGCTTCCAGTCACTCCTTTGCAAACTAATGTAAAATATCAGCTGTTGCAGCACTATCTGCATCTTCTGCTGCAAATGGAATAAATCTCTAGGCCAGCTGTCTTGCTTGCTGTGGTTTCGTAGATGCTTTGATAGATGATGATGTAAACGCTGTAACTCTTATGTAACGTGATTTCTGATTGTAAGGTGTATTGTCCATATTATATTATTATAACGTTTGAAATAAAATATATGGATGGTGACGTTTGTGAGAATTATTTGCATGTGCAGGTTATGTATGTGAAACAAAATACATGGATGGTGACGTTTGTGAGAATTATTTGCATGTGCAGGTTATGTGTGTGAAATAAAATATATGGATGGTGATGTTTGCGAGAATTATTTGCATGTGCAGGTTATGTATGTGAAATAAAATATATGGATGGTGACGTTTGTGAGAATTATTTGCATGTGCAGGTTATGTATGTGGAATAAAATATATGGATGGTGACGTTTGTGAGAATTGTTTGCATGTGCAGGTTATGTATGTGTATGTGTGTATGTATGCATACGTTCAAGCATGTGTATATGGCTATGTTTTGTTGTTGTTGTTCTCCTTCTTCTTGTTTGTCCTTTTTTTTTTTTTTTGTTATTTGGTTATGTTCAATGTGCATTACAATGTCATTCGAGGCCCTCACACCAAGCTCGAAACCGAACCTGTGACAGAAAGGCTCATGCAGATTTCAGTGCGAATTCGCAATTCATTGCGATACCTACGCCTGGTTTCTCGGTATGAATTGGTGGGTGTAGGTGTTTGTGTAGATTTTTAATTTGAGTATAAAAAAATTGGTTGATGTACATTTTTCAAATACGTGTGATGGTTTATAGCAAACACGTAATAGAACATTAGTCAGTGTATAAATATTAAGGAATGTCCGAACCATCAACAAAAAAAAGATGTAAAATATTAAATATTACTTAAAGTATAATAAATATTACTTGAGTTTTAAAGTATAATAAATATTACTTAAGTTTTAAAGTAAAATGCGGCTAGGCTTAGTGAAAGTGCCCATGCGTAAACACTTATAAACATCACAATCCCTCCATCTTTTCTTTGACCAACGCAATTATTTCTCTCTCTCTCTCTCTCTCTCTCTCTCTCTCTCTCTCTCTCTCTCTCTCTCTCTCTCTCTCGGCAAGAATATGCAGAATATGTTTTTGGGGTAAGTGAGATATGAAATAGTGTGAAAGCTTTTGTGAGGTCTAACTAATGAAGTGGCCGAAGAATGTGCATAAAATAATGTGCGAAAAACAGAGGCACAGTTAACTTCCCCCCCCCCAAACAGGAATAGTGCCAGGTGCAAGCGTTGGGCTTTTATTGATTGCCTTAATGATTGAGTTAATGCATCTCGCTATGTGTTGACCTGGAGTCGGGATCGATTCTACAGATATGTTAACAATTTTGTTCAAATGTTTGTTTACTTATTCTCATGTTCCCATGTTGCCCCATTTATCATGCATCGTTTAAACTTACAAGAGTTGTGTATTAAGATAAGGCACACATAAAATCAATTAATATACTATGACACAAGTCCCTTGCAAATGAACGCCAGCAATAGGCCTAGCATGGGTAAACAAGTGCTTCGTGTGGGCAATTTACAAACCTATGAATTAAGCAGAATAGAATCATACATTAAACTTTGTTTATATTTTTGTGAACAACTGATGGCTTGCTTTAAAATACGTTGGTCTTTTAACCTGTTTTATTACATTACGAACGTAAAGAAAGTTATTGAAATTCAACATGTTTCCATTTAGTTAAAAAAAGAGTCTAACCACCGTTTGTGCAAATGGATGTGGAAAAAGACAAAACAAGTGCCCCTAAATAGCCTCAAATACATATTCAAATTTTGTTCTTGTCAAAATATTGTTATCAATTGAATGTAATTAGTATTGAGAGATAGGCTTAGAAATCGGAGAAGAAAAGCAATACTATAACAAATTTTTAATAGAAATTGAAAGCAATTTTTATTTCAGTATTGAGGTTGATCCAAATTGTTTTCAGCATATAAATATAAACCAATGCCATAAAAATGTTCACATTTTTTTTTTTATTTGCTTCCTTTTGATTTTCAGAAGAAGAAAAAAAACTCTCTTGGTCTTAATGTGACGACATGGGTTCGTGAATAGCGTCTGCAAACTATGTGTACTTAAAATCCTCATATAAAATTGCACGTTAGGTTCAAAGTTTGCACGTTGGTTGTGACAAGGCCTTCAGTGGAAAAGATGAGGATCCCTGAAAGGACGTGAAATATTTTTTCATGGGTCTTTTTCATATGGACATATGATTTTTAGATATTGAATCAACTTCAATAAATCTGCAGAATAGCATTTATATTGCCATAGTTAATCTGAAAATGTTTTTTTTTAATCGGGTGACGTTAGTGGCACCGGGATCAGCAAAACTAGATCTCTGTTGCAGTCGTTAGCGCTGATATTTGCTCACGGTTTGATGAAGGCCATAAAACCTGAGATCATTAGCGAAAGGAACTGACCGGGCGTAATTATGAAAACAACCCATAATAAAACCGACATAAGATCTTGTGTGTGTGTTTGCGTGTACCTATTTGATTTAAAAGAGAGAGTACAATAAGTATACCAGTAATGCTGGTTAGGTTTGGTTTTATATTACACTATATCTGCCGCAAAGCTAAGACAAACTTATGATAACAAAAGCAGATCTTTAGCTAATGTTTTCTTTGTATTCAGATAGTGGTATTAATGGACTTATTCCAGCATTCGGGAAGGATATATTAATAATGTTTAAAAATTATGGTTCTAAAATTTGTTAGAAATTATAGGCTCTTGCGTTGTCTTGCGTGCCCGGTTTGGCGAACGGAAAAAAACCTCACTAAAATCACCGAGCAGTGAATGAGTCGTATTACAAACTTTCACCATCATTGTTTTTGCGTACGCGAAACTTGAACTTTGAACAAGTGCACGGCCAAGGCCAAACTTGTTTTGAAAATGAACTGCTACGGATAGATTAGTCTCATGGAAAGAGCATGAATCAAATCAGTCCATAAAAGTATTGACGAAAATGGCTTGGAAAAAAATTTTTTTTTTCAATTATAAAAGATGTAAAAGTTTTTGAAAAAAAGGGATCCTAGAAGATGTTAGAGAGGGAATGCAAAGCAGAGGAAGATATATCACAGAGTGGCACTGGGGGCTGATCAAGTGGGCAGGATTCAGAGGACAAAGATAATAATTTATTGCAAGCAGAAAGATATAATTCGTATTTGCGATTTGCGATCAGTTGGTGATCACATGAATGACACCCCATATATTAATTAGCTGCACTGGGCCTATGTTCCGCATTATATTATTTTCAGGCCTGTACTGTAACCATCTGATAGAGAAGATGTCGAACTATAAAAGATTCATGAAGAAATAGAAAAAGCAAAGAGCTATCTAAAATCTGAAAATACCATGATAGTAATGGGAGATTTCAATATAAAAGTTGGAGATGAAAGGCTAAAAAATATCGTTGGGCCCAGTGGCATAAGGGCAGCAAACGAACATGGGAGTAGTTAATTGAATGGGCCAAATCAATAATTTTGCCATCACAAATACTTGGTATAAAACCATCCAAGACGACAGTGGATGTGAGGGTCCTGATATTGAAGGAGACAAAGATAGTTTATGTTCTCATCCAGAAACGATTCCGAAACGTTGTCAAAACTTCCAAATCACTGGCGGGAGCCAACTATGATTCTGACCACATCCTATTCATTCTAAATTTAATTTAAAACTTAAGAAATTTAAAGAGACAAAGGCCAATCCTAAAATACAAATAGACCTACTAAAATTGGACTAGGCGAAAAAAAATGCTGTAGGTGTTCAAAAAAAATGTAAGATTCTAAACAACATATCAGAGGTAGAAGAGCTATGG
The DNA here is from genome assembly GCA_019648995.1 of Plakobranchus ocellatus. Lineage (NCBI taxonomy): Eukaryota > Metazoa > Mollusca > Gastropoda > Plakobranchidae > Plakobranchus > Plakobranchus ocellatus. Next base: position 686,636 of record BLXT01007118.1, on the reverse strand, counting down.
TCAGAAATGACAGAGTCACTTAATGAAGTCATAAAGAAAATCATTGCCAAAACGGAAGGGCATACGAAATGGATAAACAAAGAAATAATCGATTTAAAGGAATTAAGACGCATATATCAAAACTAAAGAAATCAAGCTGAAATGCAATGTGACGAAAAAAGAATGGATTAATCAACAATGTTAAGATATTGAGGAAAATCTGAGTGTAGACAGTAAATTCATCCATGCTAAAACGGTATGAGTGGTAACAAAATAAAATGCAATAGCCTTGGCTGCCAAAAAAAATGGTCAGAATATGTTTACGATCTTTTCAAAGATGATAAGGGTAAAAAAGCAAAAAAAAAAAATGAAATAGAAAAGTTTACAACGTCCAGCTATTCTTAAAGAAGAGGTAAAGGCAGCAATAAAGATAATGATAAACGGAAAGGCCAGAGGACCAGATAACATAACAATCGCAATAATTGCGACACTAGGAATAAATCTGACAACAAAACTACTAAATGCAATTTATGGCAGTGATGCAATCCCAGAAGATCTTTGTAAATCCATTTTTATATTATTGCCTAAAACAGCAGCAGAATGAGACCTTCATAAAATAATTAGTTTAATAAGATATTTTACAAAAATTTTGTTTAGTCTTTTGAAGCGCAGAATGCGCAAGAATATAAGACCAGAAATTTCGGCAAAACAGTTTGGCTTTGTACCTGATAAAGAGACTAAAGATATAATATTCACTTTGTCAATTCTTATGGAAATATGTTTAGAAATGCAAAAATACCTCCATCTTTGCTTCATTGATTATTCTAGGGCCCTTAACAAAGTAAATCATAAAGAGCTGTTTCATTTGCTAGAAAAATTAGAGATTGATGTAAAGATTCGAAAGTAATTAGAAATCTACACTAAGATCAAGTTGCATCTATAAGAATTGAACGAAAACACTGGATTTCGAATCCATCAAAGAAGTCTGAGGCAGGAATGTGTAATGTATCCTGATCTTTTAAAATCTCTATATTGAAATAATCTTAAGAAATCTAGGGAATGATATACCAGTCTTAAAAGTAAATGGAGAAAATCTTGATAACCTCAGGTGACACAGTTTTAATTCCAGAATCTGATGAACAACTTCAAAGCCAAGAAAAAATCACACAAGTTACAAAATTCAAACGTCTTGGTTAATTGATAAGATCAGATGGTAAATGCACGAGTGAAACTAGTAAAAGAATAGCCAAGGCCAAAGATACAATCCAAAAAAAAAAAAATGAAACCAATACTGACAAACAGAAACATGGGTATGAAAATTAAAATAAGGTAAAGGAAACATAATGTATGTAAAATATAACATATAAACTATATGTAATACAGGGGCCTATATACTATTATATAATAGTAAAACTTGGACAAACAAAAAAGGAAATAGAGAGAAAACAAGCAATAGAGATGTGATTAAGCAGAAGAATGATGAGGGTATCATGGACGGAAAAAAAGTCATATTAAGTGGTGGCCTGCTGAAAGGCTAATCTTGAGCGATCACTAATTAAAACCATAAGACGCTGGCAACTGCAATGTTTAAGTCATATTTGCCGACACTTAGCTATCACTGGAAATGTTATAGGCAAACGCAGTGGAGCTAGACAGAGAATAACTTTTATTGAACGTCTTAAGTCATGGACAATAGATAGAGGAAGCAATAATTATAGTAGCTTTATATGGCTCTCTCTCTCTCTCTCTCTCTCTCTCTCTCTCTCTCTCTCGCTCTCTCTCTCTCTCTCTTTCTCTATCTATCTATCTATCTATCTATCTATCTATCTATCTATCTATCTATCTATCTATCTATATATCCCTATCTCTCTGCAGCAACAATAGTAGTTGTTGTTGTTGTTGTTGCAGAAAAAGAAGTATTAAAAATTTTATTTTGATGTACATCTTGCTTCTACGAACTCTCCTCTTTGTAAGTACAAAAACTTTTTTCTTGCTGTTGCGTTTCAGTCTTCACTTTAGGCCTATCGTTGCCACTGTAAACAACCCCGATAAGATAAAACCATTAAACCAAGGGTGTTGTAATTTAGCTGGTTGAAGAAAGGTAAATTTGCACAAGCATTACTTTGCAGAGATATTGAATTCAATAGAAGTTTTAGATTTGGCCTTATGTCTACATCTGAGGAAGTCTGGAATTTTAAAGACCTAATTTAGATTCTAAATAGGCCTAGATCTATATAGCCAAGAATCGTGTATGGATCTAGATTTTGATATCTAGATCTAAGATCTAATTTTTTACACCACATTAAAATATAAAAGAAGAAGAATAACTTCGAGCATATGTAACTTAGCGAGGATGAAAGAAGTGTCAGAGATACAAATTTATTACATTGATCTATAAGGATTGTTTTGTTCTGGTTTTGCCAAGTGTCTTTTCCATAGTTTCTATAGGATATTCTGCACAGGTTCCTTTTAATCTTTCAAATTTACCCCAAAATATGGCATCTACATAATATGCAAAAAAGGATATTGATACAAAGAAATTTTTTAGATCAAGGCAAATTGTGAGAAACTTATTTAATTTTAATTCAAGGGCCATAGGCTTAATTTTAATTTAGAAATTTGGAGGTAGGAAACTACTTTCAGTTTTAATTGGCCTAATGGCATATCTTCAGAAAAAAAAAGTCTAGATGAGGGCCTAAGTCTATTTAGAATAAATGATTTTATTACTAACCCATGCTGAGGTCGAAAATGGAATACAAGGATTTTCAACAAGATTTTAAGGATGAGGATGAAGGAAACTTTTCAAAAGTAGAGCAAAATAAAAAAAATTGCACTAAGGAAAGTTATGATGTGCAAATGAAAAGTAATCGTGAGTGCACTTTTCTTTCACTTAAGTAGTTAAAAACAAAAAATGGTAGTGGTGATCTAACCTATTAATTTTTTTTCCCAATTACATAAATTCACCCAAAGTGGCTATTCTCAATTGTTGCGCTGATCATTGGACTGTTGGCTATTCCCCAACGTCTTTATTTTGTCTAATCTATGTAGGCCGATCAATAGACTGTTGGCTTTTCTTCAGCACCTTCATTTTGTCAAGTCTATAACATCAGAGATAAGCCCTTGTTTTATAGATTGGCATGAAGCTGGAGACCAGAGAAAAGGCCTAGCCACTTCCTTGACAATAGCTCATACCTCACAAGTTTCAAATCATATTTGTACCCACTTTTCCAGAATTGAATTTGTGTATGAAAATTATTTTATCTAATATATGAACAAGATAAAAATTGAACCAGGTAAACTTTTTTTCAGCCCTATGATCTTTTAAAGCTTTCACTGCCGTCTTTTGAAAACCTTCTAAAAAATTACCATTGCAAACAAAAGCATGAAAAATCAATCCTAATTGTTTTTGAATTGCTTTGATAAGTGAGAAGTATGCAATTCACCGAGAATAAGCGCAAGGTAAATTACTTTGAAATAATCCGAAATTCTTGAGTGAAACAAAATGAATAAGGCACAAGTTGCTCTAAAGCCTTTTTTAACTCAAAAAAGTGATAAGAATATAATCTTCAAACTCTCATTTTTGCAATTGTTTGTGGGTTTTTTTTGTAAATACCAAGGACAAAATTTTAAGCATGGAAATCATGCTTCTAATTCAATCATTCATGGTTCACCAGGTGGTCTCATATATCTCCTGAGACTAGACCTAATCAGTCAGTTGTTTCTAATAGCTCTTTTGAGAATAAGTCATTCAAATTGTAATTTTTCCTTCCTTTCAATGCTTTTTAAAGGTGTTTTTAAGACCTTTATTATCTTGGCATGAAATCAACTTATCTTTAAATCCTCTTGTCACCATTGTAAAGCACTAAGACTGTACTTTCACATTTTATAAACAAATTGAAGTTTCAAAGTACATTATTTGCACTGTTGTCAGGGTATATAGGCAACAGCCCATGGAAAAATGTATTTGTTTAGGTGTGTATATTATTTTTGTGTAAGTGTGTGTGTGTGTGTGTGGGGGGGGGAACACTATTGTCTTTTTTTTTTAACTCAGTTGCATCAAGCCAACACCACAAGGATAAGTTCTTTTTGAAAAAAGAAAAACCTTTAAACCAGCTATTTTTATTTACATTTTATGCACTGAATCAGGCCACAATTCTCCATTGGAGGCTCCTTACTGGACTCTTGATGCCATGAATATCCAGGTTATTGGGCGTGTACGGCCCATGACACGTGGAGAGGGTACAGCTATACATGTTGAGGGCTATAACAAAGTAGCTGCCAGAGCAGGAGGTCCTTATTTTGGGTAATATTGAATCTAAAGTAGCTTTACAATTGTGCAGACTTTTTTTTTTTATTTTGTGTTGCTTTTTGTGCCTTTAAGTTTGTTTTTTTTTTTTTTTTTTTGGAAGGGGGGGGGTCAGCTGTTCTGTTTTTTAATAAAAAAAATCTCATTTTCGTTAGGTTTTATCATTCATGACTTTTCCAGAAATTTAGAACAGATGTTAGACTTACATATTTGACCCAGCTTCACGGTGTAACAATCAGCATAATTTGTTATTATAACATCAACTGAAGCATATGTATACGTACACTCTTGAAATGAAGTCTATATTGGGAGATTTTATTTCTGGATAATCTGTGTCAGAATAGGGGAAAACTGTACTACTGGTGATGGACACTTAAATTAGCTTTTCTTCAATTTTAAGAATGCGAAATTCATTTTTAAGTTAAATATGCCTCAATGCCAATGAAAAATCTTTGCGCTTAATATAGAAATCCTTGCTCAGTGCCATTCTAAATGAGTCAAAAGCAGCATTTTGATAAACATATCAAATCATTCCTGCATCCAAAAACTACATTTATTAAGCTTCTTTCATCGGTGGAAGTAGAGACAATAATTCTGGACAAAGATGCTATTTTTTTTAAAAAGTGAAAAGAGGGAAAAACTCATTAAAATTTTTTGTCAAAAATGTTACATATTATGACGTCTGACTCATAGACTTCTGTATTCTTTACTTTCATTTTTAAAAAATCAGTTTTCTCTTAGTTTTTGGGATTATTGTTTAGACCTGTGCTACTTTCAAGAAAAAAGACAGAGCTATTTTTTTTTATTATTTAAGATCTAAATCTAATCTAGTCGCTGTTCAATATAAATTCAACCTATTTTCTTGAAATTTTCATTCCAGGACAGAATTAACTAACATAGACAAGATATTAAAGTCTGCAAGTATTTGTATACATTAACTTTTTCAAATGTATTAGTATGCAGATCAGTCGATTGATGTAAAGTAGGCTTTAAATAAAAACTACATATACTTGTTACACACTATGGCAAAAGATTAATAGTGTCATGTAAAGGTTTTTGTATGCAGGTATGCAAATTTTGTACAAACTACATATACTTGCTACATACTATGGCAAAAGATTTATAGTGTCATGTTAAGGTTTTTGTATACAGGTATGCAAATTTTGTTCAAAACTTTCATTTTGTCTTTCTATTTGAAATATTATGAGCAAAGTTATGTCAAAACTTTATCCTTAGTTTTTAAGGACTCAGTGGTTCCACTTAAAATGTTTTTTTGCTTTTTAACACCTCAGGTTTCAGGAGCTTCATACCCAGAGAAGCACAACCTATGATGTGTTCAAAAGATCCATTCAGCCTGCGGTGGATGTGTTCATGGGAGGCTGCAATGCTTGCTTGCTCATTGGGGGAGAAAGTAATTCTGGCAAATCCTTTTCTATGGCAGGAGATGGACGAAGCAAGGCAGGGCTAGGACCCATGATAGTGGATCATGTTTTTCTCAGGCTGGCTAAAGGTAAATCAAAACTGTCAATATTCAATATTTCCATGTTTCTTTTTTTTTTATCATTTCAGAGCATGAAAATCAAAAAAAAATTTTTTTTTTTTTTTGTCAATTTTGTCATGCATTTGTAGTTTTTATTGGCTCTGGCCAATGTGTAAGATGAGTGCTTATCAAAGAGCTTTAAAATATTGAATTTTAATATATGATTTTATGTTGAAAGAAGATGATACATATTTCACCTCTTTTTCAATTTTTGTGAAAACCGAAGATAAGAGTGATCAAAGATTTTAGCAAAGGAATATTTTCATGTCCTCTGATTATTTTTTTCAAAAGTAGCTCCGTAATTATTAAATCTGTTTTCCAGATGGCTACAGCTCTGACAAGAAGCTGTCCCTTGGTAGGCCAAGGGTCACCATTCAGATGTTTGAGGTCTACAATGAGATAATCAAAGATCTCATGACTGTCCCCGTGGGAGGAGCTGGCTATGTGGATCTTACAGAAACAGCAACTAAGGGTGTCCATGTCAGGGTAAGTTAAAGTCAACATGGAAAAAGCCAATATCAATCTTACCATCATGCATGCAAGAACATTTTCAGGTGGGTTTTTTTTTGTGTGTGTGTGTTTGTATATCTCTTTTATCATTTCCAATTTTCCAGTTTGAATTCAATTTCTCATTTAGTTTGACTGATAAGGAATGGTTCCAAGTCTTAGATACAGTTGTGCCAGTAATAAATCAAAGATTAGCATTACTCATCTCTCATGACATGATAAATTTGTGTTTAATCGTGTCGATATCAGAGTATGGTGGATTTTTATTTATGATTGATTTAGTGTAATTTCATCAATGCATTTTTTCTTTTAAGCTTTATTTGACTAAGAATTTTTTAGCTTAAGAGGTTGTAAGCAGATCATTTACTTGCCATTAACTCTACATCATTTGTAAGAACATTTAAAACTGCCTTAACGTTTCTTTATTATAGTGAATTTTGAATACTCTTTTTGTAATCTTATAGAAGGTTTCAGGTGAAAGATTTAAATTTTGAGGTTTAGTAGTTTCCAATATTTAAAATGCACCTTATGTCATTCATACCATTTTCTGAATTTTTTTATTCTTTTATTAGTGTAGATTATGCATGACTCTAATTTTTGCATAGAATAAGGAAATGCTGAAGATATTTATTCAACTCAGATTTAAGAGGCCCTTATATTACAAGAGCTTGAAGCAAGTGTTACTCTAAACCAGACCTCTTATTTCAAAGGGAAGCTACTGTATTATATATAGTTTTACCTGCAATCTCATTATCACGCCTCTTTTATATTTGAGGTTTTCTCTTTTCTCTCCATTTCCCCTTGTCTACATCTGATAATACATTTTTTTTTAAATAATAGAGTCATTCAAATACTAGATAATCATTAGACAAGAGGAGATTTGATACTTCGGATAACTTTTGGTGGAGAATGTTCAAATGTTTTATATTAAGCAAAATAAGATTGAAATAATTTGACTTAGCATCAAAGCATTTGTGTTTGGAATCATACCTCTTATAGAATCTGACCCAGGTGAGAGCACAAGATGCTACTCAGGCTAATTCCCAGTTCCACCAGGCCTGGACCAGAAGGACAGAAGAATCCAGTGACTATGGGCCAGCTATACACAATGCTGCTGTCTTTTTCCAGATTGAACTTGAAGTGGTAATAAATTTCTTTACCTTTTTCTCTGTTTAATATTTAGGTAAAGACATAGCCTCCTCCCATCCCTGTCAGTGATCATTTACTGTTCCTGCTTGCTCCTTTACAAAATTATGTATCTGCTGTTGTTGGTTGTTCATATGCTTTATTATGAATTAAGCATGTGTTTATTATGTCAGAGTCTTTTGAGCTGCTTTTGTTTCAGGAGATGTGCCATATCATTAGAGTTGTTTTAATTTTTTTTTTTTTTTTAGGTAGAGATTGATATCATGAAAATTGTGAAAAAGTTGCACCTGCAAATTTTCAAATCCATGATGTCATGCAATTGTAAAATATATCATTAATGGTTAATTCTTTTTTTTCTAAAAGCCAATAGCGCTATTTTCTCATTAAAAGAACTACGCAGTATATTGGCTAAAACTCCTTAATAAATTAAAATCTTTTCTCTTTCATGAAATTTATCTCTAAATAAATCACACAACCAGTATAAAGTAAAGTGGATCCCACACTTAGTCCAAGCATCGGGGAGCCAGGAGTAGGGTCCTAATTGTTCTTGGCATGCGGCATTAAGAGGTAGTTTGCCATTGCTTTCCTCGGCGCCTTTAATTTTGCCTGATCTTAAGAGACCTAGCTACCCATTTAGTGCTGGGTAGACACAGAGGAGCAATGAAAAATTGATTTGGCCCGGACTGGGATTGGAATCCCAGACCTTTACTTGGTAGCCACACAATCAGTACATGCCATGAATTCTCTTCTCCTGTCAAATCTGTCATATGTATATATCGCTGTCATTATTATCCAAAAATACCAGCCTATTAAAATGTGCTGTTTCTTTGCACATTTTCAATTCAGGTTTTTTGGGGGGGGTTTTTTTTTTTTTTTTTTTGGTTCTATATTTCCCTTTTTTTTTAAGTCATAGAACACCATTTGTCACCTTTTGTCACCATTTCTTCTTTGTTGATTCAAAGAGGAGGTGATTCTGTAGATTCAGTACTAGAAAATATATTCAGAAGCATGAAACACCATAAATCGGCCCCTGATTGAGTCACTTACTATAATTGTCTTAATATAAATTGATTTTGGATCTTTTTTTCATAGAAACAGCCATCAATTGCTCATTTTTCTTGAAAAGATTGAGATGTTTATTATTGAGAGATACACATTTTTAAAATTCAGTTTTAGCATTTGTTGTGTCCTGATGGATTTTTTAGGTTTTCTACTGCTTCGGTCAAAATTATTTTTTTTCCTACAAAAACAACAACTTTTTTTTAAACAATTCAAATTCTATTTCAATGACATGATTATCTGTTGCTTAATGTAAACCTTTTTGCCTTATCTGCTAGATCCTGGTTTATGAAATGGAAATACCTTTTCATATTAAAATATTAAATTTTAAAATGATTGGCACTCATTACTACACTCTTTTATTGGTTATGCTTTGTCTCTTGATTATTCAAAACCATGGCAAAGTAAGTTTTATATTAATTTATTTAAAAAGATGTATTATTTAAATATGCGGGTAAGGGCAATTGCATGAAAAAGTTGCTTTGTTCATTTCATTTATGACCTCTGTTAGCAAACATGTATTTCATATTCAGCCGAAAAATCATCAGCATTTCCTGCATCAGTTTCTGCAATGAATGAAAATAGCCTGAATAATACAGGTGGGAGGATGTTTACGGGTTTAAATAACCTTTAAAAATTTTGGAATAGGACTTATTAGCTGTTACCATACTGCTTTCCTTTCTTCCATATATATCAATATATATTATTTGCTTTTACTCAGTTTTCATCGATCACTATAATGCTGCTTTCAGGCCTGTTTCATGCAGCGAAGTGGATATTCAGGTATTACAACTATGAGCATATGCCAAGTTCAATTGCATGATGCAAGCTAGCATTTTTATTTTATTTCACTTTTTTATTACTGTACTGGCATAACTTTGTCAACTGCTGTTGTTGTCAGTCATTATTATAGATTTAGATTTGTTATTGCATAACATCGTTTAAATTTTTTTTTCAGTTGTTGAGGTATCTTTCTTTCTATCCTTTCCTTCAAATGTTCATGCTTACTGGAGCATTAAATGCTTTGCTTAGTTTACATCTCCTAAAACAGCTGTAGGCTATAGCTAATGAGCTTGTACATTTTTATTTTTTGAAGACAATTTTTTGGTAATCTTTGATAATACGTGATACGTTCATTCATCTTTTTCTGCTTTTAATGTCAGAACGCTGAGAAGATGCATCTAATGTTAAATTGACTATAAGGATAGACTGTTTGTGATTTATTTATACTTTGCCTTTAAATTGGTATTCTTCCTCTTTGTTGCTTGACAAGAATTTGTAAAGAATCTAAATACAAAACTTTTCAAATGTCAGATTTCAGTCATATTTAACACAGTTCATGTCATGTACCATCCTAAGTTTCATCACAGTATCATCAGTACTTTATTCCTACATCTTTAGTGTTTTCCATGCTTTAAAATCCATATTTTGTGAATGAAAGTTGAAGATATAAATATTATTAATGGTCATTTTCTTATGTTCCTATCTAAACTGTCTGTGTTCGGTTCTAACCAGCAAAGACTATTGGTGTCTTTTGTGTGGTGAGCAGAATTTAAGGTTAAGGTGGGAGACTATGAAGTAGTTTCGACCTGATTATGCAATAGTCAAAAATTTGTTACCATATTAAAGCTATACTCTTTTCTCGCACTTGACATTTTATTTTTTAAATAGGACACCTAGTTTTTTTTCGCATGTTCTAAAAACTAACAATATCCAAGCAATTGGATTTTGTTTTCTTCTTCATGTCCGTTGCAAAAAAATACCTTTTTTTATTTAAAAACTGTTCTTTCTGCCTTTTATTTTTTATTTAAAATAATATTTTTTATATCTCACCTTTTAGAATTTACACTTTTATTTCATTCATAATAAACAGTAATTGGTAAAGTTTATCAGGTCGAGCCTCTAACGATGTAATAAAACCTGGTAGCATGATCAATATCTAATAGTTTAAACAAAGTTATTCTTAAATAATATTTTCATACAATATATGAAATTTGCTGAATATACAGCTGACAGTGTTCTTGTTAATTTATATTGGAAATTTATTAGCCCATTTTTTTTCTTCATTTTACTTTTAAATTATTTATAAGGAATCTGATAAGCAGCGAAGATGAGTAAACTTCACTTTCGTAGGCTGCCCAATGAATTTTTACTTTTCTGACAATTGATTTTTTTTTTATATATTACTGGCATTAGTTGCGTCATAAGAAAAAAATTTTAAAATAAAAATAGCGGAGAAAATGAAGTTATCAAGCAATTCATTCACGGCGTTTAGGAAAATAATGTGAAGTCCGGGCGGCTTTAAAAAGAGGCAGCAGATAATCATACGAAGTTTAACTGATTGTCAAAACCATACAGAAAGTGGAGTCGTTTTTGCACGATATGACGTGCACAAACTAGAACCGAATCATGGTCGTCAGGATCCGGAGCAGCGATGCACCGCCAAGCGACCCGATGAGAAACATAAGATCAACAAAATAAAGACATATCCATAGCTAAAAGAACTAAACGAGGGAACTCAAACAAACTGGAAAGAAAGGAGAAAAGGATAATGTGAAATAATAAGACGGGGTAATCAAATTCTCAATATTTGCTCTCTCTCTCTCTCTCTCTCTCTCTCTCTCTCTCTCTCTCTCTCTCTCTCT
>BLXT01007118.1:628562-641734 GCA_019648995.1 Plakobranchus ocellatus | reverse complement strand
AATCTGAAAAATTTCAAATACAGAGATGAGCATTCTCAGGATTTTTCCTGAATTCCGGATTTTTTTTCCCACTGACTATATATACTTGTATGTATATACGACTACTTCAGGATTTTTTGGGGGGGAGTTGTGCCCATCTCTACAAATATTTTGTTAACAAGAACTTTACATCTGTGAAAATAACATCGCTTCTAAATTGAAGATTTTGAGCAAGATATTTTGTTTAATTTCTTTGATTTAAACCGTTCCAATGCTTCCATACCTGTTATTTTTTAGCTCTAGACACTATCTAAATGTTTGTTTAGCAAATCTCAGTAGAAGAAAGGTCAAATTATTATGGTCCCTTGTCGGCTGAAATGTTTGTAAAAAATGAGGATTGAATCAACATAATTTGTTTTTCCATATGTATTTTTTTTATATAATAGAAGTGCATTATACTCATACTGTCATAGTTCATAAAATTTTGCTAAATTGAGGACAGAATATTCAGCGTCAATCAATCATTTACATATGCCTTCTATAAAAATAATTATTATTTTATCAATGGACATCTTGTATGCATTTTTTAGAAATCAATTCTCATATTTTTTTTTCCTTATTACTCATAATCAAAAGTTTTACATTTTTTTCTATCCCCATGTTAGCTTGGGCAACTGTTATGTGTGCACAGATGTCTTGTGGAGGACACCAAACATTCTTCAGTACAAAATGAGTATGTCCTACCATGCTTAAGATAAATAAAAAATAAACAAATTGAATTTCAAATGGCATGTAGTCAAAAACATAAAAATGGTTTTTATGCCTTTCTTAATATTTGCATAAAAATGATATCTGTAGTAAAATTTACAAATTTTCCTATTTTTCTGAAAAAATAAATTTTACAGAACAAAAGAAAAGCCCTAATTTAAAATTTGGTAGGGTACTTTAAGATTATACTTCAATGTTGTTTATTTTAACAAGATTTATTTTTTTTACCTGTCTTTCTTCTTTTGTTTCATAAACTCAAAATTATTAGTCATAGCTCCAATATATCAGGACAAAAAAATCTTATCATATACAAGTTTGTTCTGTGCAAAAGGTGACCTACAATTGAGGAATCTACAAACTTGCAGGCGTCGATAATAGCTTGCTTTGCCCATATTCTTGTTGTCACTTGGCCTAACCTTGCATTTGTGTTTTGCATTTCCAAAAGGTGGTTGTTTGACACAAAGATCAGATATTAAAGATATGTGTCCAGGAGTTAATGATCTACCATCACAGGATCAACTCATCACATTGTTCCGTGAGTTTCAATATTTGCTTTACTTAATTTCAGAAACCAAATTTATAGACAGAAAATTATGTACATTTTTTTAAAATAACTATTGTCTATCCTGAATTTTTGCTCAAATCAGAAAATTTTCTGTGGCCATAAAACCATCAGTAAAGGATCTCACCAAAGTATATGTAGCAGATTATAGCCATTTTAAATAAGCAATTTCATTTGAAGGGGTTGGCAAGTCTAAGCTAGAGTTTCAAAGTAAATTTTTTGTTCTTTCTTTGTATTTTGTTGTTTCTTTTTGTTGTCTAATCATTCTAGGCCAGACATTAGTTACGGTGAATTGCATTTCAACATGGGAGGGTGTCTACCAGTTTTCCTATGAGGTGAATTGGGGTGGTGGCGGTATATGTGATAATCAGAACAGTCTTCTGAAGGCCTGTCAGGATCCTGGATCTTCATATCAAGACAATCATATCTTTTTCATGACTTACGCCCGTTGCCCAAGTGTTCAAAGTTCAAGAAGTGAAAGTAAGTAGATTTCATGAAAATGAGATAGATTGATGTTGTTAAAATAAGCATCACTCAATAGCAAAAAAAGCAAAAAAATGTTGCATGGCTATTTAGTTGTAAAATTAATAAGTCATAAACAAATATTTTTAATAAGGTTTGAATTATGAGATGCCTCATACACTTTATAGATTTTTTTTTAGGCCCACAATACATTGTAAACTCTTTTAAGCCCCAAAAATAGAAAGCAAACCATTAAACATTAAAAATGGCGGCTGAATCATCTTTGAGAAAAATTTTGCTGTAATAAAAATAATTTTTTTTCATATTTCTCTGCTCTCTAGTAAGTAATTTAATGCAATTGACTTGCTAAAATCAAAAGGAAGCTCAAATCATGTTCTAATCAATAAATGAAATGGTGATGAAAGCAATACAAATTTTTAAGAGAAAAAAAAAACATTTTGTTACCAGGATCCAAATTAAGCAGACTGTACTATTTTAGATTTGTATTTGTATTCCCTTTTTAGACGTTCGATACCAGTGTATGGGCAGTTGGTTTGCAGTTATTGGTGGCAAGGGCTACACATTTGCAGCCATAGCAGACACAGTGGAAAAAGACACCAGAGAAAAGTTTAAATGTTTGGTAAGCTGTCAGTGTTTTCATATTCCTTTTTGGAAAAATAGCAGTTTCATTTTTTGGGGGGGGGGGGGNNCCTAAGTCAATAAACTTTATGATCTCTCGCTTATCAAACTGCTGCTCACTGGTTTTTAAGACAAGGTTGTTTTCAAGTTATTATTACCAGCTTAGCCCATAGCTGATTTCTATGATTTGGCTTCTCAATCTAGATATGTTAAGTCTACATGTAGTTTTGATTATATAGTAAACAACTGTGCCATTTGAACCCGCCACAGAAGGAGCCCTGAGATCTGCAGGGATCCTTCTGTTGCATGTTTGAGCTGCCCCATCGGCGCCCTGGCCTGACGGGGGGCCTTAAAGCCTGAGATCATCACCTTGTTGTGGACTGGCTATAACCAAATAACCCACTCTCCTGGTTGCAACCTCAGAGTTTTAAAGTTAAAACTGATCTACACTTACTGACTGAGAATGTTGACCATCAAATTTTTCTTTTACAGAGAATGTGTTTTGAGGGGATTAAAAACATTTTGATGTATAATTTTAGTGTGTAACCAAAATTGAAAAGTAACTTATGTAAGTCTTTGTAAACCTGTGTTAAAAGAATTTGCAGGTAGCGTAATTCTGGAGCCTTAGATATTGACACCTCACACTCTAGCTCTGCTATAAGATCTTCTTACCATTACTGCCATGTTTTATCTCCAGATAACCTTGAAAAATCAGAAGCAGGCAGACAACTCTATTCGCTGGGGCATGTCCAGATTTGCTGATTGTAGCAATTTAAACACACTTTATGATAGTCCACTGAGACTTGTACTCAGAAGAGGTATAATGATTTTTTCTTCAGATGAGTGCACTGGAGTTTATTTAGTTTGAAGTGTTTGGGTGAACTTATTCACCTTGAAATGTCCAAAATTCTAAATAGAGGAAATTATAAGAAAAGTAAAAGTTGATCAGGTGATGTTACGGAGTTATTTCTCTCATAACAGAAGGAATGAATTTTGAGCAAACAAAATTCTACATGTTTCCTGTTTGCTTGACTCACTTGTTTCATAATTTTACCGCATTCAATAGAAGGCCTGGGTTTTGTATGAACTGCAAGCATTTCAATCAAAGCACTTGATCTAGAGTGGTAGTAATAGATAGTCTCAGGCTGTTTGGCCTTTCAGACTAGGTTGACAGACTCAAACCCATGATAAAATGGTCTTTGGAAGTATCAGGACAAGTTTGCTAACCTCTTAAATCCAGGATCAAGTACTCCAGTCAGACACCTTTGATTTTTATTGCAAATATATAACCTGAATGCTTATCCTACTGCGGCAAAGCCAAATGAAGTGCAATATCTGTAGTGTTAAGTCTGTGGACGATAGTTTACTTCCTTTGGCTATGGCACTACTGTAGAGGCCTTACATGTGCTCTAGACATTGGCTCCAAGTTTCATGGAGACTGCCATTGCAAATCATTAATTTTTTTTCTCAAATTACTGGCCTACATGATATCAACATTCATTGGCTGAACATCAAAGTCTCACACTTTGTCAGTACCTTCTCCAAGTGGTTGACAAACAGCACTTTGCCTAGGCCTAGCCATATTAATGTTTTTACTAAATGAAGTAATGCACATGGAAACATAAAGTCTACTTGTGCTGACAAGGCTAATCAGGTTCAATTTCTTCTTTCTCCTGTCTGCTTTTCCACGCCTTATTCTCAGTACAATTTTATTCTTTGTCCTAACACTTAATTCCCCCGTATAATGCATAGTTTCACTCTGCCCAATCATCTTTTGATAAGTTAATCGGTAAACTTTAACAGGCTTACCAACACCTGGCCTATCCATTAACCATTTATTTCTCAATTAGGTTTTAGGTTAAATGGAATGAGCTAAAGAACCTCTTTTAAAAATATTAAATTTTGACAGTTAAAAGGAAGAGTACATGGTAAAATAATTTTGCTAAGAATATAAACGATTGAATGGTGTGGGCTTTACTCGATTCTCCTAGCACAAAAATTCACTGCAATTTTTTTTAATGCTAGACAGTATGTCATTATTGCAAAAATTTTTTGTGCCCCTAAACAGGAGCTTGATATTACAAAATTGCCTACGATGGCTACATGAATAATTTTGATATATCTCAAAATTAAATTTTTTTCATATGAAAGTATGAAAGAAGATTAAGGTGCTATGTTGCTCTTCATGTTAATGAAAAAATGTTGTTATCATTTGTTAGTTCCACCCCAGACTGCCTACATCAACCCCCAATGTAACCTGCCACGCAATGTATCTGGGGAATGGTTCACACAGGGCATCCAGTTCAAGTCGCGTGTGGTGGTCAACGACACACATATTCACTACTTTACGCGGAAGAGTGAGTTTGAGTATGAGGAGACATACCTGTCATGTCAACAGACTCTTGGCACCCGCTACCTAATGACCAAATACATTGTGGGAAAATGGTGTGTAAAAAATAAACAAGATAGTTTAGGGGTCACAGTATGAAATTCTTTTGTTATTCTGTTTAGCCAAAAATACACTTACTGCAATATTATGCGCCACCTGCAACTTATACATGTCTTTTTCTTAAATATTACTAGCTATAATTTGTGATATAGTTAAAGGAAATTGAAAAAAATATCATTGTCTTGAGTTTATAGATTTGGGGAATAGAAATAAAGTTTTCTGTTGCCTTCATGTTTTTTTTTTTGTTTTTTTTTTTGATAATTAGTCTTTTTTGACATGTAAACAAGTAAGCCTCATCTAGTTTTCATTTTTTGTCAACTTGATATGCAATCGTTACTCAAATCTAAAACCTTTTTCTCATGTGATGTCATGCTCAGTTCAGAAATTTCAGCCTCTAAGCTGCATTTTTAGATTTTAAAATTTTGACATTTTATTAAGGAGAAGTCAATAGTCTCTTTTTATGTGAGAGCACACGTACATTTTTTCCTGCTATTGTAAGATTGGATAATATTGAAATCAAGTTTTCATAGATTTTGGTGCATCTGTAGAGCCTCTGTTTTCAGTCTTGTAGGTTTGAGTACTGGAAAAGAGTGAAAATGACTAGAAAATTACCTTCCAGATATTTTCATTTTTGCCTACATCACTGAAAAATATAAAAACCAATTATTTTAAACAGTAAATAAGAAAGGTTGATATTTAAATAATTTTCGTCTATATGCAGATGAATCAGTATTTTATTAGACCGATGAAATATTTAGTCCTCCTCTTAAACGCCACCCCCATCTTAAAATTAGAGGTTGTGCTATCAGTTGATCATTTTCCCCAACTGTCTGCAAAAATGTTTTATTTTTTTATAGAACTGCCGTGTAATAATATGAAGATGATGGCCCTTAACGTAATATAGCATATAACTTTTTCATTTTTGAAGTTATTAGATATCAAAAGAATATATCATAATTTCATAATCGTGTGATAATGTCTGGATTAATTGATTGATAGTAAAATATGTTGATGAAGGGGAAATAAAAGAGTTTACTAGAGCTTGAAGGGCTCTTCAGAACAAGAGTACTGTGCTGGGATCCATTTTATGTTGTTTTATTTTTTAAATAATTAATTCAACAGTGAAGTTGACTTTGTATGCTACGATATCCTCCCAAGACATCATGGAATTGTGCGTTACAGAGTCGGTGAGTTTTATAGATGTGATGTTTAATGATATTTTTGGACACAAAGTGGCTAGTTGTATATTTAAATAGTCCTGATGAGTCAGATTTGGCATACAGAACTTTAGAGAAAAGAGCTTTGTAAAACTTAAGAGTGAACTTGCATCAAGAGACGAATCTTAAACCATTTCTAAAATGTCTCACTCTTTTTTTTTTTTTAAAGTTAAGAAGTGGCTAGGAAATAAAGGAAAAATGCTGCAAAAAAAGATGTGGTTGTTTTGATTAAAAATAGTTGTTAAATAATTTTATCCTTACCTTAGACTGCAAGTGAAGTCAGAAATTTTTTACCCTCTGGAGATGCAAGTAATTTCTGTGCTTTCCTCAGGTAAACCTTCTCACTTGACAGAGGATGAGATAGCTGATCCAAAGTTCATGACAAAGAAATTCCGTGAGGCATGCAGTTGGCAGTCTTTTACATTCAACAGGAATGACACAGACTGGAAATATGAAGTGTTGATATGTAAGTGTGTGCAAGGTTGTAAATATAACTTTTTTTAATATATAGGCATGGTCCTAATCAGTGATTAACATGATGTGAAATTAGTCAAGAGAGTGAAACAAGGAAAGAAGATTGTAGAAAGAAGCATTAAGAAACCCTTTTTCGTTGTCAGCTGTTGAAATTTTTAATCCATGCATAATGGAAAAATTCAATTTTTGAAAGAAGAAAATTTCAATGAAAAAAAAAGTACATAGCTTGTGGTTTTATTTGGCGGGTTAATAGGGATAAAGAGTTTTTATTTTGAGTCTTTGTAGCTCTGAGGTTAGCATGTTTGTCCTGAAAAATGCCAGATCTTTCTGTGACTGGACTGAATCCAATCGATTGCCTCAGGCCAATAAATCAGAGGCTATAATAAGACACCTAAAATGAAATTAAAATGTTGCTTCTGTTGATAGTTAGAGATTTAACTCTTTATCCATGCACTAGATTTTTGTTTTGGGTGTAATTTTCTCACAACCTATAAAATATGCTTTAAAGGTATTTTCAAAACTTTACATCATTAACAACAAATTTGTCAAATTAAAGAGAACTGAATGAAGTCTATTTCAATTCTTTTTAGGATATTGTTGTATGTTATTGATGTATCATATGCAGTTATGGAGATTACATTAGTATTGGCATGTTGTGCTTGGACAAGATGTAAATCCACATTTATTATTTGCATCATATATTCCTTAAGTAGGTCTAGGTCTAAAACACTATTTTCATGGTTAGAATGTTTGTCGATTGCATTTTGATCTATGGATAGGAACAGCTCATGATCTTGTTGAACTGCAAGATTTTCGTATAGTTCTAAGAGAAGGCTGAACTAGGCTTAGGTGGAATGGAATAGCTGTTCCGAAAACTTTCAAGAGCTACAGTGACAAAGGAAAATGGGCTTAACCCGTCCCCAAAAATGCATTATTTGTAAGATTGAAAGATAATTATTGTAATATAATTGACGCCTCAAGATAGGAATTTGATCTGATTCACAGTTGGCTGTCAGCAAGCATTTAGATGTTTTTATGGCATTCTGGAATTTTCTCTAAATTGCATTCCGTCTATTTTGCTTGTAGTTCTGTCTCTGGGGCTCTCTATGTCCACTTTTATCTAAGATCGTTTTGATACAAAGTATTTGTGATGGTAAAGTCATTGATTTGACACCATTCAGTTAGCTTACTCCCACATACATTCATTGTCCCTATGCCACTGGGTCCAACAATATCTCCTACCCTTTCATCTCCCATAATTATCATGATGTTGCCGGATTTAAGATAGCTTTGTTCTTTCTATCTCTATAGAATGGATTTTAAACTAGGCAATAACTTGGATCCAGTGCCAGGTAAAAATTCCCCTTTAAAGTTTACCTTAGTTTTTTTTTTCTGATAGTAATTTTCTCTTCATTGCCAATAGACAAAACAGATTGAAGATTTTTTTTTAAGGATAAATTATTGCCAATAATCCACAGTGGATCCCCCATCACCTGTGGTTTGCCCAATTGGAGGTAGATACAGCTTTCAACAAAATGGTAATGGTGAACTGGAAATGTACAGGACTCGAATACGTGGAGTAACCATTCGCCCACGTACACAGATTAATTGCCGTGTGACTGTATCTGAGTTTAAATCCTGCAGCCAGGACAGATCGAAGATTGAGGTAGATGAGGAATACTGTGAGACAGTGGATTACAGGGGTAGACCAATTGGAGAGTATGGTAAGAGCTGGTAAAAATTTTAGTAATGTGGAGCAAAGTAACTAAAAAATTCTGTTGGTTGTCTATAGTGCCATCAAAAGAAATTGGATTTATGAATTTACTCTGACCCTCAATATAGAATGTGTTTAACTAGTCAAAAAAAAAATAATAATAATTTCAATTTGTGTTAGCTATGATGTTTTTTTTTTTCCACCTGTAATTTTTTACATGAAAAACTCCTCAATTCTTCAACTTTCTCTATTTGTCAAAAATATAACCCTTTTTATAATGAGTTTTTGTTTGTTTTCTTACTTGATTTGTTTTAATTTATTGAGCTTTTACCATTTTACGTGTTGGATGAAATAAGATGAATTAAATGAAAAATTTAGAACAGGTAGACAAGCATTTGGATACCAACATCTTGAAATTTTAAAATTAAAGCCTTCTTGCCAGTGTGAGCTATAGTGTATAATCTTTTTCTCCATGAAAAAAGTTGACTTTTTTATATTTATACATTGTTCGATACTTTCAGAGGAACCAGACCATGTCCTTACATGTGTAGGGTTTTGGATGGAAGACATGCGCTCCTATCTCATCACTTATGATGAGGAGGATGCAATCTCAAAGTTCAGATGTTGGGTGAGTTGAGGAGAGGGAATAATTTTACTTTAAGTTCCAAGTTGGAATTGGAAGAAATATAAAAGGTGAAAAAATTTAATTGTGACAGAAGATGGTTATGTTTGTATTTAAAGTTATACCCATTCTTTCATGATCAAATCAATGAAAATTTTATTTAACAATTGATTATATAAAATCCAAGCAAGCTTGGGTTTGGTTGTTTTTTTTTTTTCATTTCGATATTTTCAAAAGTTGCGCCTATTCTCTATGGTAATACCTGAGAAATATTTTTTTTTCTGTGATTGTTCTATTTAAACAGGTGTATGAGCGCATTAGTTGGACACAGATGTCATTGTCTCGCAGTCAGACAGCCCGCTGCAGGCGCCAACAGAATTCTCGCAGCTATCTCATAGAGGGAACAGGGCTCAACTTGATCCTTGATGAAAATGAACGGTTGTGTAAGTCTATGTGTGTTATGCATATGAATTAGCAATGCATATTAAAACACTTACAATGGTAAAAAAAGGGGCTGCTATTTCTATCTTCAACGGAAGAGACCTTTTGGGATTCAAAGTAAAGCTTGAATGGAAGCAGTAATATCAAAGCTGATATTGATCCTCTTACTGGAAATTAATGAAGGAAAGAAACAAGGGGCTTTGTGTTATCAGGAAATTCATGTGTACTTGGTTTAAAATTACTTAACTAAATTATTTTTCATAACTTTATGCATTGATTATACATATTTCAGTCCCTTCTTTTTGCTTACTGAATTAAGTGAACCTTTTAAAACAAATTCGTACATTGATAACATCATATATCTATAAAGCTAATATTGATACTCATACCTACGTTACATCTGATGATTTTAAACGCCTTTTAACGATTTCTTTTATGTTCATACAATAGGCATGATAAGCCAAAAAAAAATGTGATTATATATGTGAAAGGAGGAGTTGCACCAATCAGATAATAATAATAAATGAGACATTAAGTTGAAGTGGATCAAATAACATAAATAAGATTGGTAGTTTTTGATGTATTTAATCTGTCTTTTTTTTTGCTGATTAAATGGTAGGAGAACTACTTACAAAATGTTTTCTCAAATGAATTGGACAATAAATTAAAAGCTTAAATGAATTGTGCCTGAAGCTTGTGCAAAAAAAGGGCTGTGCGAGCAATTTTTTAAATTTTCGTAGGAAAAAGATCAAATATTATTTACATTTTATGACAACAAAGTGACTTTTGTCCAAAGTCCATTTGCATGTTATTTTCTGAAAGAATATAAGGTAAAATCATCACAAAGATTTCAAATTGTTTCATATTTTCTGCATTATTCACAAGAAAAGGTATTGAGGTGCTCTGAATTCTGACACAGACAATTACATTTGTCTGATATGAAAAAAACTTCAGGTTAAAGTGTAATTCTTCTGATTTTACAATGTACTTATATATACTTGAAACAATCAAAATTTGATTATAATTTGTGGTGTTGACTTAATACAATTCATTATGTCCATAAGGCCCAGACTAACTTGTGATAATTAAGAACTGAAATAGTGTTTATTTGTGTAGCAGTTCTACAGACTGAATCCAGTTGTGGTTGTGCTTGACTGATTTTAAATGGAAACCATAAACAATCTAACACTTCTCTACTTTTCTTTTTGACAAACTTTCTTTAGACACCTTATGTAAGGTATTGGAAATTTTCACCTCTTCAAAAACATTAACTAAAGGGGCAAAAACTTCTCACTTCTCTATGTGGAAAACTTTCTGTATACATGCTATGTAGTACTTTTTTTTTATTTATTTATTATTTTTTTTTGTTAGAGTAAAATCAGATTGCGTAATTACAATTTGCTGTGTTTCCCCAGTTGATGACTGTCCCCAGAGGTTTGATCCTGGTTTGAACCCCTACATGAAACCTATGGTCATCTATGTGCTGAGTGGTACAAACCATGTCACAGCCTCACAAGTGGTTGCTCTACTTAACTCGTTGATTGTGATCTTCATCAGTTATATCTGGTTGTGATCCTCATGAGGAGGATGTGAGGTATGAAAATTTCAAGTGAGCGTAAGGGATAAATTTTTTGTTTTGTTTTGATTTAATTTCTTTTACATAATATGCAGCACAGAGTCCAATAGAGAGTGCATATGATTTTGGCTTGTGTCAGCATGATAGTGTGTGAAAAAAAAAACCAGAAAGTAGAAGATAAGGTTAAGTTTGATTTTTTAAACTACTATATATATGTATTTTTTTTCTTTATCAGCAAGGATTTTCACATTACTTGGGGTGATACAAGAAATTGAGTGAAAGAATTGGTGTATGATGCAGTATATTTTTTTTAATTAGTGTATATGTATATGTTGCATGTGGCCCATATTAATTATAATTGTACAATGTTTTATTATGTATCTAAATGAATATTATACCTTTGTTACATAACCCTAAAAGAATTATTTCATCAAAGTCCACTTCACACTAACATTAAATCCATTTCATTAAGTTCATTCATATAGTGGTTAATGTTGTTTCTGAAAAGGGAGAATATCTTTGACAAACAGAAATTCTGTCAGTCTTGTCTAATGTAATTTATATTGCTTCAAATTTTGTGAAAATCACAGTGGTACGGAAACAGTGTAGATCATACTTTGTTGACATTTTTAATTATTTGAAATACAATGTATTTTCACATCTTTGACTTTCTACTTATTGATAAAGCTACATTCCTAAGATTTACAATGTACATCTTGATCTGCGGTTTGTTTCTGAAGAAGTATACCAAAAGCATTCGTGGAGTTAGTGTGATATTAAAAGATTTTAAAAATTGGAATGTATGGTAAAAGATGTAGCATATGTTCATATATTGTATTTGTGTCTTTGAATTTTTGTTCCTGCGTCGGCAAAGTAAACCCTTTATTTATTATTAATTGAAAATCAGCCTCTCTCTTGTGGCCAAGGAATGCTGGAAAGGATCTGATCTTTTAATCATATCGGTTTTATTTTGGCCGAGAAAATAACGGTGATCTTTTTTTTTTTTAAGTTCAATGATATTACAAAAAAAATTATTCATTAAATTCCATATTTTTAGTAAGGTTGGTTGTGCACCTATACTATATTGCAAATTTAATTTTTCATTCGTATATTTTATTATTTTATATAGCTTTTTTTTACACAAGTGTTGATATTAGTTTCTCAATCTGCAACTCTAAGACAAATATCAGTACTCTAAAAGGCTGATCTTAATAATTTGTTTTTGATCCTTTACATTTTTTTGCTTGGGCTTATTTTCATGTTTTCAAGTTTTATCTTTTGTTGATTTTTTGTGTATGTGTATTAGAATTATGTCGTGGTATTAGTCCAATGAATTGCTTGACAGATTTTACATGTTTTCTACCTTTTAGATATCGCAATGTATAGTTGTTTTTGTTTGTTTGTTTGTTTGTATATTTTTTTGTTTTGTTCTGTTCTGTTAGTTTTGCAGTGATGAAATATTTTTTGTGTGTGGAAACATATAGATCTTTAAACTTTTAAAGGGATTTTGCATCAGGAAAAAATTACTTTAAAATGCATTTTCCTCTCAAACTTATATTTGTGATGTCCATAAATTAACCCATAAGGACTGGGCTCAAGACATATGTTCATGTCTCATTTGTATAAATCATATTTGCTTTGAAAAAGTTTGCGATTTGTTTGAATTTTGCTGTTGAGGTTTCAAAGAAACCTAATATTATGCTGTCCCTATCCTCGCATAATTTTATAGCATGTACTCTCTTAATAAAATGAAAAAATTTTTAAGATGACTTTCATTTGTGACCTGACCATGCAAAATGACTCTTATTTATCAAACATGAAATTTTTATACAGTTATGAATGCCTTCTAATTTCCTTGCAAAATGTGAAAGAATTTTGGCTGAAGCACATTTCTAGGCAAAGTTATGCCCGTTTAAAGTTATCAAACTAGGGGGCTTCAAAATTCCAAAGTTTTGAGGAAACCACTTTTAAAGATTGGCAATTTTCGAAGATAACAAGTTTGTAGCAAGCAGGGTTTACCTTTATTTTTAGATTTATGACCATGTTTATAAACTTTTGTGAAAGGCCAACACATTTTTTTGGGGTTTTTTTTTTTTTTTTTGCAATATATTCAACCCTGGTCGACTATTTCTTCAAATCTCTGTTAGCCGATTGCCAACAAAGACTCATTTGGCATGGTGAGTCCCATGTATTCAAGCATCATTTTGTACAAATATTTTTTTAGTTCATATAAAATGTTAATCATTGCATTGTTATATGTTGATGTCTA
>BLXT01007118.1:558564-574799 GCA_019648995.1 Plakobranchus ocellatus | reverse complement strand
TCTGTTGCACCTGGCTTCTTTGGCAATGCAATGAATATAGACTTGGATAAATCTGTTGGAATCTGCCCTGTGTCATAAATTTCCTTCAGAAGATGTGTGACTTTTCCAATTCCAAAATCTTCAAGGGCCTCTATTAGTTCTACTGAAATGTTGTCTGGTCCTGTTGCTTTTCCATGTTTCAACTTCTTTATAGCTGTTTCTACTTCTTCCTTCATGATAGGGGGGCCTGCAAAATATTCTTCATGATGTTGTGATCTTTTCTGTCATCTTTAAAGAGTTCTCTTATGTATTCTACCCACCTAAGATTTTTTCTTTATCGATTATGATATCACCATTCATTTCTTTTATACACCCAGTTGATAAGAATGTTCTCTTTCCTGTGATTTCCTCAATGTTTCTGTACATTGTTTGTGGTGCATGTTTTCGCTGCTGCTCTATCTCTTTGCATTTCTCAATGATCCAGTTCTATTTTGACATATTGCATTTTTCTTGCACTTTTTTGTGTATTTGCTCATATTTTTCTTTATTGCCCTTAGCACATCTCCTTTCCTCCATCAAGTTTAAGATTTCTTCTGTCATCCATTTTTGCTTTGCCTTTCTTTTTACTTTTGGGATCACCTCTGTAGCTGCTTCCATTATTGCACTTAAAGAGACAACAAAATATTTAAAACCTTCATTCAAATAATGAAAAGAATATTAATTTTATTTTTTAATTTTCACCTTATGGAATGCCATGTGAATCTCATGCCAGTTGGACTGTGCCCAGTGCTCAGATGTGTTCTGGGGAAATAAACAGTTTAAATAGTTTTCATTCACAAATCTGATGTTGTTATAATAGATAAGCTGGAAAAAGAATAAGTTTAGATTTTTTTTTCCCCATAAAAGAATACAGGTTTGTTTTGGAAAAATTCAAAATGAAAAAATCTGTATATTTTCTTTTACTTTGGTCCGCTATAAAACCGAACCGAAAATTACTTATTCAGAGATGGGCACAACTTCCCCCCAAAAATCCTGAAGTATACATACATACAATATATATATATATATATATATATATATATATATATATATATATATATATATATATATATATATATATATATATATATTCAATAGAAAAAAAAATCCGGAATTCCGGAAAAATCCGGAAAATGCCCATCTCTGCTTATTCACAATAAAAAAAAAATATAATAATAGTAAACTGTAAACCACAAACTCAATAATATACATTTACATAATGGAAAATAAATGTTGTCGAATAAAGCTAATCATCTTTAATACAAACCTCTCTGAGGAAATCATGAATGCGCGTTTTGAAATCTGATCTGGTAGTCAACAAGAATTGGATGACAACAAACTGAACTTGAGCCTCTTTGCCCTCAAGACACCGTAATGCCTTTCATTAGAAAGAAAAAAGACAAAAATGTTTCAGAATAAAAAAAAAGACTTGTATACTTCAACAAAAAATGCTAGTTTCAAGAAAAACACATGTAAATTTGTGAAAACCCCTTCATTGAAAGACAGGTATGAAAAAGAGATTCATGATCATGCATCAGTTCATCAGTTTAAATTTTAGTCAGTCTTCATTAACCTATGCATCTTATGCCCTCTTACTTACTTAAAAAAAAACAAGAACTGGATGTTCAATTTAAACTTGACACTTATTATTTTTCTAGGGATATAAAACTTACCAAACAAAGAACAAGTCTGTCAATTGTGATAATGTTGTACTTCCACATCATGTCGGTCAATGCTTCTATACACTGATCAATGAAAAAAATAATTCTCATAAGATGCAATATATAAGCTTCCAAGCCTATTTTTACCATTAAAAATAAAAAAATTCATTCACTGAAAACATTACTCAAACACATTTTTGAAGTTTTCACATTTTAACAAGTTTGAAAAGAAAAAAACAATCTAGAGAGTATCAAATCAACCAGCAAAAATAGGAAAATTCAAAAAGAGTGATTAAGGATAAATTAAAAAATTAAAATGAAGTCTACTTTTTCTATTTCCATTTTTTCCTAGAGTGTGCATATTTATGAATCCTTTAGTCCTATCGTGTCCTGACTTTAAGCCACCAACCCTATATGCATGATGTAACAGAATGCTTCATACGACAGCTAAAGAGAAAATTTTGCATTCCTACTTTATAAAACAATACAATTCCTCTTAGATGTAATGACAAACCTGCAGTTTTACAGAAAACATTGCCCCTCTAGTAATCAGACTGCTAACTAGTTCTTTTCAAATGACCAGTTTTAAGTTCACATTTACCATATATATTTTTTGAGGAGTACTGAAATAAGCTGATCCTTATTTTCATAACATAAACAAGGAAAATGCACCCATTGGGTTTTTTCCCCTCCACCATTGCACTGACACAATTTAAAATTTACAGTATTATCTAAATACTGTATTTTCCTTTAAAAATGTATTAGAAAACATAACAGGTAAGAACCTTTGTATTCTGTACGACAGGGGTGGAAGCAATCTCAAAAACAAGGTAGTCTGCAAAGGCTCTCAAGTGAGCTGTGAGAGCTCGAGGGCCGAGTCTGTCGAGTACTCTGAAATAAAAACAAACAAATAAACAAACATAGGTAGTTTTGATTTTCATACAAACTCAAATAAAAGCTTTCCCATTAAGAAGAAAAAATACTCTACTTTACCACTGTCCACAATAACCATTCACTAATGGTCACATAAATGAACATTTTATAAATAAAATATTGATACAAAAAAACACTTAAGTGTGGTCTTATGGCAAAAAACGTTGAATTTATCTGCACATTAACAATATGGAACAACATATAAAATGATAGGATACCTGTAGTAGTTAGATAACATGTTCTTGAAAACTAATTTAAAAAGTAAATCACAAATAAGCTTTTAACAGAACTGGACCTATCAGAGAGAAAATAAAAAAAATAATGTTGATAATTTCTAAAGTGCCTTCCCCTATGACATCAGCTCAAGCACCAGTACATAAATAAACAGTCAATTGACAATGTAGGACACACAAGAAAATATCAAAATTCATTTACAAAAGATTAAATAAAACAGGACCACAGAAACATGTAGCACCGTGACATATAGCAATGACACAAAATCACTTGGTTCCCTTACATAGCATGTTAAATAAACATTATGGAATGCAAATAGGGTGCTTGGTCATATCGATAATAATAATAAAATATACATTGATCAATACAAGTTAGGTATATACTGGTAAAAAGTGCACGACGATTGTTGATATCGGCTTGATCCAAAGGATAAAAAAAAGATTTAAAAAAAAATTTTTTGTCCACTGAAACTACTGGCCCAGATTTTCACAAAGCCGCCCAGAAAATGGAATTTATGAGCATTCACCAGAATTTTTGTGAGGAAAACATAAAGTTGGCAGGTTGTTATAATCCATAAACATATTTAAAGCTGACGATGGTGACAGGTGTAACCCAAATGTTATTTTCAAACAAAACTATTTTAAGAAGTTTCTTTTAAACTCTTTTTCAAACTAGATTTTTCTCTAAATCCCTAATTAAAAACAAAATCCGTTCCAAGTCTGCTAATATGTAAAATTTACATAGAAGATACTTTTAAAAACCTGATTTTTAAAACATAAAACATACACTTTTTGCCACGTTTCAAAATCTTTGATAAATAAAAAAAAATTATTTCTGCATTCCCAAGACCTACCAAAAAAAACATTTTTTATCACAAAATTTGCATTTATGATAAAACCTAAAAGGCAAGCATTTTTATGTACAGTCTTTTTTTTTTATCATAAATTTGTTACATTTGAGTTGGTGCTTCCATTCTTTTACTATAAAACGATCAAAAAGAAAATTTTTTAAAACTCACTTGAATGCTGTAGATGGTACTCTGTTTTCATCTTGAATATTTTTCCATATGATGCTAGCCAAGAAAAGAAATAAAAAAATTAAATAAATAAGTATTTAAAAAATACAAAATGAAGAGACAAAATGAAACAAGCTAAGAAAAAAAATAGTATTCATACTAAACAAAGACTTTGTCAAAAGAGAAACTTTCCTCAGACCTATTTGAACCTTTTTCTTTTGAATTGTTAGATAGTCTGTACATTTCAAGATCTTATATCATTTAAAACAAAATTAGACACAATTGCAATACCTAGGAATAGTCACACTTTCTACTTATTTCATGAAAAGTCATGGAATTATCATTATAGCAACCAAAATTTGTCAGTTTAATTTAAGAAAAACAGTAAAAAAATGCATATTCAAAGAGAACTTGTGCTGACAATTATCAAAGAACCTAGACTAACTTTAATATAATGCTAAATTTCACAACCACTGATTTTGGAGACTTGTGATGGTGAAAGGAAAAGAAAGAAGTGCAATTTCTCTCTCAGGATGTGCATATTGATATTTAAAATAATAAGAAGATGAACGTCACTAAATAATGAATTTCATATTAAATGCTATGTATAAATGAAACCACTTCCAAAATTATAACTTAAGACCATAAAAACCTTGCCAAACTAACATAGACACAGATAATTTACTCACCACAAGAACAATGGAGGGTTATTCTGCATGGAAAAATGAGCTATAATCCCACTTTCATTGCCTCCCATAGCTGGTTGAACAAAAGATTCAGAATTTTTATAAAGAAAGGGAAGACAATTTAAGATATCCAATCATATATTACTCATCAGTGAAATAGGAGACGTGTTTAACAAGCTTTTTTTTTTTTTTAAAATAGCCCTGTCTAGACCTAATCAGTGGCTTACTAAAATTTATAACCACAGAAAAAAAGAAGAAAACCTAAAATTCTGATTACTAATAGGGAGGCATAGAAAATCTGGATTAGCTCACACTGATTATAACAATTATGTTCCTTTTTTACCCGCCCAGTGTCAATCTCACACTGTTTTACATTCATTTTATAATTGGTCAATTTTAATAAACATATTCTTCCAGGATCTCAGATAATATTTCTTTATATTTAGTTAACCTTGGTTGTAGAAAAAAAAAATAAATGAGGGATTGCATGTAAAAATACCTTGTATCAATTTTTTGTTCAATTTGGTTTCATGAAAATAACTTACTTTAGATAAAAATGTTTATTAAATAGCTGTAAGATATAAAAATGAGGAAAAGAATACATTTTTGCCCCATTTTCCTCAGCTCTCTTGGATAAGCACAAAATGCATTTTTGCGGGCATCAGTTGAAATATAGGTAAAGCAAAAATAAAATAAAGTTACCATTTAAAATGTACTTAAAATGTTTATTGATGATAGACAATTCTTACTTCCAGAAATGCTATTCCTAACCAGTCTTCAAAAAACAGCAAATTACTGGAGTTTAAAGGTTTTGCATAAATTTTTTAACTTATGAAGCAATGCATACAGTTACATGGTCTTTTTTTTTTAATGTGGAAAATCAGGTCTAGACATAGCCTTAGTAGGTGGCTTCTCCTCAAAAGACTTTAAGCTCAAAGTGAAATTTAAGTCAGAAGATAACTATAGTACAAAACTTGCTTTTCCATTTTTTGTACTCAATCTCCACTGATGACCTCAGCTGTAGCATGGAGTCTCTGTTGTTGATACTGTTCTTCTGGAAATACTCTGCCAGACTCTAAATGAAGTTAAGAAAATTGACAGGTATAAAGGTGAAATGTTTTCGTTGTAATATTGCAATTATACAATTTTTCCACGGAAAAAAAATTCAAACATCTTTCTTGAAAATGTATCAAGAATGGCACACTTAATTTTCAAAATGCATAAAATAGGTTTCTATCCAAATCAGAAATAAGCGTCATTTTCCAGCAACATATGCTTTTAATATTGCTGTTGTACATCCCAGAGACAAAATAATTTAGTTAATCAAACATGGCCATGAAAACGAGTTAGCCTTTACAACAAGAAAAAGTGTGCTTTGTGTCTTGAAATGTGTGTAACTAACTCTCTATAGTAGTTTATGTTTTCTGAGATTTTACCAAGGCTTATTTGAGGATTCCAAATGAGCTACAACTTGTATATTACTCAGTACACATATTGACTTTGACTTTCCTTCAATCTTTTTGGGAACTTTACAATGATGAAAGCTAGAAAGATCCATCCTAATTATTTACGAAATTAGCATTTGAAGAATTCTTTCAAACCTTTCTTCTCTAAAAGAAGCAGTTTATTTGAGTTTTAAAATATATACAAAACTCTATATCTACAACATGCAAAACATATTGGAGCAATCTGGAGACTTAAGCAATAATTAGTGAAGTAGTCTAGAATTCTAGGTTACCTGGGGAAAGCACTGTAGAGTATTTGTAGACCAACTCAAGGGTGTCTTCTGCATAATGATGTTCAGTATATCCTCACACCATACACTTGACATGTTGTCCACAGCTTCAAGGAGACAAAAGAAAAGTACAAGAATAGGCCAAAATAAAGTGATTTGTGTGACAATGTCCATTAAATATGGGATAGTGACCTCAGGCTTTGGCCCTTTTTAACTGCATTGCTAAAATCACTAAACTGCTAAGAAAAGTCAGTGCAGATTTCAGGTTTAGCTTCATTGATTCCAGTCCCATGCTCCCTGCAATGCTTTACACAATTATTTTTTTCTGAATTTGAATGCAATTATTCATGCCAGGCATTGCACAGCAGTTGTCATTGCAAACTTCATTTAAAAAAAAAAAGGTCAAATTAAAATAAGAAAAGGCCTTTATAAAACAAAAAAGCATATTGGAGTCAGTTTAATGTTCATAAAATGCTGCTTCAATTTATGGATTTTATTCATTTTGTTTTTGTTTGTTTTTTATTTGCTTATTTCTTTAGTATTGCTACAAAGGTGGGAACAGCACCTAACTACTTAAATTATTCCTGCCCTTTTTTTTTTCCTTATTTGAAATGGAAGAAAAGTGTTATTCCATTTCAGCAAAAATGTGAAAATTTGCAATATCTAATGCCAATATTTTTGTATATACGGACAAGGTATTGAAGGCATCAATATATTCATTTGCTTGCCTTCAAAACAAATTTTAGATTTTGTTGGACAACCCGTCTATGATTTGGTTATAAATATAATAGAAATTGTTGAATCTTTTTGAAGAAAATATTTATTGACAGGTTTTTAAAAATATATCTACATTTATATATACAAATCATAACCATTGTTCTCAAAATCAGTTTATGCATTATCTAGGTTTTCAGTTTCTCTGTACATCTCTTTAAAATTTGATATCTTTCATCCTTGAATTAATTCTCAGGCCTACATAATTTTTGAAAAAACGATTTTTCTTTTGTCAAAAAATATGAGATATTTGAGCTTATGTTGGGTATAAATTTTAAAAGTTGTTAAAACATACTATACAAAGATTTTTGTATATAACTTTTATGAAAAAAAAATTCAATGGTCAAATCAAAGAGGAAAATTAAATTTTTTTGATTCTACATCTCTATCTGTTCAGCAGGTAAAAAATTAGTACACCAATATGTATATATTTGCACCATTGATATACTTGGCAGGGGCATTAAAAATGATTCAGCTGATCGTGAGATCTATGAAACCGACTATGAGAGATATCGCGTTTTTGAAGCTATACAACAACTTGACCTGTGCTTACAAATCTGTCAAAGTTGGAAGTGCAGGATAATTTTATTCACAGACATAACTTCATGAAATGAAAGAAACTATAAAATTTGCCTTGTCCCCCAAAAAATCTTGATATTTACTGGTCTTTAATCAAAACTTTTTGCATTTATAAAGCTTAATTATGCAGCAGAATAATTCTTGATGTTATACCTGAAAAAGTATGACACTATAACAACTGAGTGCATAGATAATTACTACAAAAGTTGATAACATTTTTACACTTTTATACGTATTGGTTGATCTGCACATCCAACTCTTGCCTGTGAGATAGAACTCAGAGCGTGATAAGCCTAAAGTCTGCCTCTCCTCCCCTTCCACCCCTAGGCGTTTATCAAGAGTGTATAAGGGCAATATTATCATGCTCTCTTGCTCCATTGACAAAACTTTAGACAAAAGGTAGTAGCAACTCTATAAATAGTCTTTGGTTAGGACTCAGACTTGTCAATTCTTGCAATCCGTTTTGCTTATTACAATTGCCAGAAAAGACCTATTTTGCTTATTCTCGACCAAGATGCTTATTTCAAAATTAACTTTCTCCCCAGAAATGAACACAATTGAGGTCTAGACTGATCCAATTTGAGGCTTGACATGAACTGAAGTAAAACAAAGTACTTTGCTAGTCTGGCCTAATGAACGCGCTGACCAGTGACGCAATAGTCATAATTTTGGTAGAAATCAAACCAATCACTAATTTTCTTGAACAAAAAAGGGTCAATTTAGCCGACTTGTCATTGTGGGAAAAATAAAAAACCTGCTTTTACTAATAAAGAATTTATATAATATAGGCACAAAATGACATTGACTTACAAAATTTTAAAAGACCAAGACAATATAAACTTTAGAAAACATCTCATAACTGATAAGAGAAGGAAAGCAGGACTGCCTGTATCTGCTTGAGAGACTTACCAGTAACATGCATTGCTCTTGCAATAGTGAGGACCAAAGCCCTGTTTAGCTCTTCAGATTCACTGACCAGGAAAGATGCACCACCCTTGGCTTCACTGGAGATTCTAGACAGTTGTGGTTGGACCTCAGAGCTGCCCAAGCCGATGATCAGTTTTAGGATTGTGCTCTCAACACTGAAAAGGAAGCCAGAAACTCATGTCACACAGTAGAAAAAATTGTGTGTTCATATAAAAGAGGAGAGACAAAGCCAATATCTAAACAGTAAAAAAAAAAATTTTAAAAAAAGCTCTCTGAAGAACCCATTAGTTTTTGAATTTTATATTTCATAATTTTGACAAATAATGCCTGCATTAAAATTAGTTACCTTTTAACAACACAAAAAAAAAGAAGAGAATTGTTTTTCGTCTTTCATTTGAATCAGAATATGGTCCCAATCCATCACTTTTTCCCTCACTTGCTCAGATTGTGTGGAATGAGCTGGTTTTTTTTGTGGTTTTTTTTTAAATTGCCAAACAAAAATATAAAGCATAATAGAAGAAAGTTGCTGTAGATATTGAAAAATGAGTGATCATTTCTAATACATTGAAATTTTTTGCCTGTATCTAAACTTTTGTTTCAAATAGCCTGCTATAAACCCAATGGGAAATCTTCGATAGAGGACTCATTTCAAACAGTTGAGTCATAACTTATTCCTTCTTTCACATCTTTTGTGGAACTAAAATGAAGCCAGAAATAGAGAAAGTTATGCTGTACAAACCACATATAAAGCTGGTTCTGACTGATGAGCTGTGTATTAGACATCTGGTGCAGCTGAGCCAGAAGTTGGATGCGGTAATTGATCTGAGTATGATGAAGACGGTAAGAAAACATCTCCAGTAAAGCATGCAGGATGCCAAGTGCTTGGCTGTCGACTACTGTTGGAAGCAGTTGATCTAAATTAAAAAGGGAGTGGGAAGGAGGGCAGAAAAAATTATGAAAAATACTTCAAAATAAGAAAATAAAGAATTACTTCAGAGAAAAAAATAAAATATGAAATACTGACATACAAAAATGATAATTCAAATAGTTTTTAAAACCATAGCCATACAATTAGCTTGATAAGGTGAGGACAACTTACTGATGAAACCCTTTATACCAAGGCTCTCTATCTCCATGTAAACAAGTAGACGGCTGTAGGTTTCAACCAGAGAGGGAGCTAGTGCAACACCAGCTTTAGATTTGGCCAACTTGATAACTCTTGTAACAATACTGTGAATCAGGCTGCGAACAACAAAAGAAAATACACATACCAAATATTTTTAACTTACCATCGCAACATTCATAGAGACAATTCAAGTTTTAGTACATAACAAAATAGTTCTCTTTAGTAGACAAAAATGTTTTATTTTATTGTTTGTAGTAAATATTCTGATTTCTTGTCTGATAGGTCCTTTTTTATTTTTAATCATCCATTCAGATATAAAATTTGCTCACTCTAGCACCAAATCATTTGTTTTTGCTCTAGAGAAACTACCTAGTTTAAAGAAAGCAAGAAGGAAGGAAATTACTGCAGTAATCAAAGTAAGGACCCCCCCTTCCTACTTCCTGACAGGTTAAAAGTGCCTATCAAAAAAAAAAAAAAAAGATTTGATACTGGAATTCTCTTCTCAAATCTCTCAGCAAAAGGTACCCTGCACTCATTTACTTAATATATCCTGGACACACTAATATGATTTGCCCTTGAAATTAATACCTAGTGCCACCGATGTTTTTATGATTTGAAATCTCTAAATTTCAAGAAAAAAAGTAAATGAAGCTTAACAGATTTTGGAATCTACTATATCATTTTATTTTATTTAAAAGAACAGGTGTAAGATTTCAAGAGTTATATATTACATATTGAACTCGAAATTTCATGCTAACACTATATTTTCAATATCAGAAAGTTTCTGATGAAACAGTACCACAAGTAATTAAAATCATGATTTTGGAAACTCTAAACTAAGCTATGATAAAAAAGTAATTCAAAACAAATTAGACTTTAATTCTGCAGCTTTTCCACATGAGAACATAATTGCTCCACATCACTCAATTAGCTTTATTAAGCAACTCTTCTAAAAGGGTACCTCATCTTAGCATGGACAGTGAGTGAGTCAAGAAAGTTCATCTGCAGTGGAGTTGTTGGAGCTGAGGCAACAACATTTCCTGGTAACAAGATGGTGGTTTTGTTGTTTCCATAGATGGTCTCTACGAGAAAGCCCATTGGACGACTGAAATTCTCAGTGTCCGTGCTGTCTGGAAGTTACACAAAGATGAAAAAAAAAAAATAAAGCTGCTTAAATCATTTCTTATTTAAAGAGGTCAACTTAATAAGATGAAGGAAAGAAATAGAGGAAGAAAAAAACTGAATACAAGAAAACGCAAATACAATTTTAAAAAAATACATGAAAGAGCACAGAGAGGACACAACCATAAGAAAAAAAAAGTATGAATCAATTAAATTACCTGTTAGATAAAGGCTCTTAGAAAACTGTGTCCATGTGAAAATTAATTTTCTTTTCTAAAGTCAGAAAGGGTCAAACACATTTTTCATCTTATTTCTTTACATGAGTTTTTATGGATCAATCCCACTTATGTGGTCAATGATTTACAGATTACTTACATGCATTACACATTAGAGCCACTCTGTAGCCTTGAAGAGTGAAAGGTTTCATATTCTGTTTCAAAAATCTGCAAGAAAAAAAAAACAAGAAAAATAAGATCCATATGTTATGAAAGTGAGCTAAAGACCCTGAATAAGAAGTCCAAAGTGACCTTCTCGTCTAACCTGATTCAACAAGATTTGTGCCTTAATGTAAATCTAGTTTTTCACACTGTACACATCTTACTCGTTACATTTATCAATATTACAAAACTTGTGGCGACACTTGTCAGTGAGGATATTTAAAAGAAGTAGGCTTCTTTTTATATAAAGCTGTATTATAGTAAAGACTTTCAAAATATTTTTTAAGCAGACATTTCATCCAATTCATTTATAGGAATGTAAACACAGCTGGTACAGCTGGCATTGTAAATATAGTAAGATAGTAAGAGTAAAGCCAGAAAATAGAACAAAATGTTTGGCTGAAGCACCTATGACTGAAAACTTATGGAAACTTACCGATATATTTTCTTGCATGCAAAGGGCAAAATATCAAAATGACAGCATTAGAATGGGCATCAACTTATCATGACCACATTTCACTGTTTAGGTTTTTAAAAACAATAGTAATTTAGAGACCATGCAAATATAGGTATGTGTAATAATTTTCAACCACAATGGAAACAATTGGTTGTGTCCATAACCTTTTCTTATCTTTCTTGAGGATCTTTTCCATTGAATACCTTTTTTTTTTCTTTGGACTTTATTTCATTGCCCATTCCGGACAAATTTCAACAAGAAAAAAGCTTGGAAAATAGTTTGTAATGTACAAATTGCAGTAGATTAAAGCTCAACATTGTAATTCAAATGTGGGAGGACCAGTTTTTTAGAACATGAAAGTGAATTTAACTGACTCAGTCAGCAAAATTAAAGAAATTTCAACTCTTACTCCAGATGGTCTCTCAAAGAGACAGGTATAGGCCTCAGTTTGACAGCACCAGCTTTCTTGTTGAGATGAATCCAGATGCAGGTGGCAGCCATGACATGGGTAGACTGAGGACTGTTTATATCTGGCTCAGCAATAGGCTCTTTATCATCATAAAGAAGGTCATAGAGCTTCATCACAGGCAGGAAATCATCAATCTGAGATGAGACAGCAATAAATATAACTTTAATTTTCTATGAAAATGGACACAACAAAAAATATAACAGAAACGATTATCAAATGAGACAGCCAAGGTAGAAAATATAAACAAAAGATGTTCGACACTAAAGCATGGAGTCATAATAAGGAGAGTCTGTTATAAAATAAAGAGATGAGTAGTAAAACGTGATCGCTAATGTTTTTTTAATAAGCAAGGGTTTTATTAACCTGAATCTGACATATAATGACAACATTGAAATAGAAGTATAAAGCAGTCTTCAGAATGTATTCACAGTTTAATCTATTAATCCTAATTCAGGTCTTATATGTCTCAAAACCAGCCTTAACTCACTCGAGTATTTTCCCATGTGTTACATGGGAAAGGCTTTTGGCTGCCCAGAGCCGATCCCGTGAGGCACACGAGTTTGCCATTATAATTTTTTTCCTCTGCTGCCACAGACTCGATCAGTAGGGGAATTACCCTACACGCAAGAGCAAACTCCCCTACTTTCTGAGAAAGTATCAGGGAAGTAAATCGGTTAATATTTTTTTAATCGAATTTTTTTCCAGATCCACCTTCAGTTTCAATCAAAACATTGTGCAGTCGATTTCGCTGCTGTTTGCTATGTTTGAGAGCGAATCAGAAGAGGTTGTAGATTCAGATAAAGACCCAGAATACCAACCAGAGCGAAAAAAGGCACAAAAACGATCTACTGTAGATCTAGAATCATCAAGCTCAGATTCTAAATCAGGCAGGTCCAAGTCTAGATCTAAATCTAGACCTAGGCTTAACTCATAAACCGTTGCTGGACGATGGGAGCGTCTGATAGTTTGTAAAATTCACAGTACTGGACGCCAGTGTAAGATGGCTTTGTTCTGTTTCTATTAATTTGTTTTGATTTTTATACTCACAAATTATTCCAAAACTACTTTAATTGCCCCGGGACTACTTCCTTCACGATTTAAATTACACAATTTATCTGATTGCTTTGTGTGAGAAAAAAAAACTTAACGGTTTAAGAGTTAAAATTAGTTTTAAAAAAAACATTTTTATGGATTAACTTTTTTATTTTGGTGAGTTAATCTCTTAAAGACTGTCTTACACTCTTTCCTTTCAACCCTCAGTCAAACTTAAGCAAAAAATGAAGATAGAGTATATTTTCATTCATGTGCTTTAGTTACCTTAATTTATAGCTTTAAAAAAACTGTTTGACACCCCAAAAAAGGGTAAAATTCAAAATATCATAAAAAAATAAAACTTTTACAACTAAGCTTTTCAAATTCATTTCATTAAAATGATCAGTTTTTGTTTTATGAAATGGACAAATTTCATATCCAGGGTCCCCACAAAACTCTTGAAATTTTTTTCAAGACCCCTTCACAGGTGACAAAAAAAAATGGCCATCAAAGGGGAAAAAATAACAGGCTGTAAAAAGTAAGTCCAGTACTCTTTACGTATTGTCTCTTATTAGTCTTATTATTCAAGGTAACTTAATAATGCAAATTTTTTTATACTGTAACATCTCACCTTGAATTCCTTGGTTATCAATCGATTTCAACAGCCTTGATTAATGTTCTCTATGTAACTTTGTAATAGTTATCCAGTAATTCATACAATTGTCACTAACAGGGCAGTGCAATGCTGCCTTCAATTTGTGTACAAGCAAGCCTAGTGTCTAACAATGTGTTTGTGTGGGACTAGGTGGGTTTGTTTTCCTCCTCTGTGTAATCAATTTTATAGTTCTATTTACACTATAAACCCATCCCCTATTTTAAAATTGTATAGATACAAATTATCTACAATGTATCATGCACTCACGTCTGTATCGGTGTAAGTCTAAATCAAAGTCTAAGTTAGATCTAAGACCACTACCAAAATGTAAATTACAATAATATCAATATACAAAATCGAAATGCTTCTGAATCTTGATCTTGCGAAGAGAGAGAGAGAGAGAGAGAGAGAGAGAGAGAGAGAGAGAGAGAGAGAGAGAGAATAACAGTCAGACAGACTGACTGAAGGACAGAACGAGAGAAAGACCGAGAATGAGAGAGAAAAGGGAAGAAAGAGAGTGGGGATGGTCAGACAGACTGATTAACAAAAAGAATGAGAGAAAGAGCTAGAGCGAGAGAAACAAAAGCGTGAGAATAAGAGAGGGCGGCAATCATACAGAGAGAGAGAGAGAGAGAGGCATAAGGGAAACGTTTATGAAAAGAAACATTCACTTTGATGCTAATAACTAACAATAATAATAATAAGAGAAGTAACCTTACATTTTTTAAAAGTATGATAAAACACAGTGGAGCAAGAGAGAGAGAAAGAAAGAGAGAGAGAGAATAATAAGGTTAATAAACATTACTGCATTGATTTAACATACCTATCAATTAAAGATTTTAAAAAGTAGATCCAGGCATCATGGCGAGTATTATGGAAAATTTAAAATTGCTTTTGCATACTATGTTAGTTTGTGCTGATGATCTTTTAACTTTTTTAATCCTGCTGGATGCATAGTCAGCACTTCAAGTTTCTTTGATGATACTGTATTAGTGGTCTCGAGGGTTGGACTCCCTGCAAACAACCAACCCCTCAATTCTTTAATCTCTTGCTGATGTGGTGGGCTTAATACACTAGACTAAGTACTGCATCTGCAAATATTACCATAGCTTACTTTTTTGTCTATCAAGGCAAGATGCAAGTGTTTTTGATATTTTTTTAACATTGTGTTCAGAAGTGAATTAAAGGCGTTTTTTTGTTTATCCCCCTCCCAGAAAACATGGGGTTAAGATCGGACAGTAGAGGTAATTATAAGCTGTGCTGACTGTTAATATTACTGCAACATCAATCGAATTTCACCAATACCAAAGATCCATTGAATTGCAAAGGCTAAATAAAAAAAAAAAAATACTAGAAATAACAAAGCGCTTTTCATCGAGATTTTAGGATAGACACTTTATTTAATTACGGCACACTTGGCATAATTCTGATTCAAGGCTATAAAATCTAAGTAGGCCTATTTGTATACACAAATACTGGCAGATGGAAAAAAAATGAATGACGATGTGCTTTTGATTGTAACACAATTTTTTTTTTGTATCATGTAATGAAAAAGGAAATTGCAGGAAATGAAATCAGGATACGGGAGATTTGTTGAGCCTGCTCACGACTCAGGGTAATTTTCTTGGTACTGAGCATAAGGCGTAATTTTTTTGCATTGTGTAATAAAGCGTAATGTTGTCAGATCTGCTTCTGATGCTGAAAATAATAAAAATAATTATAATAAAATGTTTTCATTCACACACTGACGCAAAGCTTTCAGCCAGCCAACACAAAGGAAGAGTGGAGAATCAAATCGCGTCAAAACTGCATTGTCTCCTAAGCTGGCCCAACAGTATGCAGGCACTGCTCAAGGCGAATGATAGCATTTGGAGTCGAAAGTTATACGTATTGTAGGATCGGCGCCAATATCTCTTCTACAGGCCCAAGGCTTGTCAAAGCAAAATAAAAAACTACCACAGCGCGGCCATACAAATAAAAAAAAAGTCAAATGAAAATCTGATTTTGGAGGGGTTAATTTGTTTTTCCTGACTTTTTCCCCGTGTTCCTGACCCCTCACAAAATTCCCGGCTTTTTCCCGAGTTCTAGACCCATCACAAAATTCCAAATTTCCTGACCCAGTGGGGACCCTGATATCATCATCATCATCATCAGGTGCCTTGCTTTACAGCGTTGGCGATCATGGTCCTCCACTTTTTCCTGTCCTTTGTCGCTTCTATTGCTTCCAACGATTTCCCTGCCTTCAGCCAGTCTGTCAGGCCTTCAATGAGCTTTTCTCGATGTTTTCTCGAGCGTTTTCCTTCCAACATTCCTGTTGTTACAAGATTCTCTAACTTTTCTCTTTGCATAACATGGCCGAAAAAGGTTGCTTGACG
>BLXT01007118.1:473873-487153 GCA_019648995.1 Plakobranchus ocellatus | reverse complement strand
TTTTTTTTTTGGTTCTTAGAATTCTTTTTTGAAAAACGAGATCGACTATTCAGCAAATAAAGGGTTGAAAATGTATGTAAAACATTTTGCAAAAACATGTTTTGTCTTGTATTCATCGGTAAAACCGTTCCGAAATACCATTTTCTACCTGGATTTTGTTTTGAAGGTAGGAATCGCCCTTGTATGATGTAAATAATACTTAAGAGTAAAAACCTCGGACTTCTAAAATACACTGAACAACAAGCGTACACAATACGTGACCGTGGAAAAACTTAAAGCAGCTCTAGAGAAACAAGAACTATTTTATTGATGTGGTATACTTAAAAATGCCAGGGCATCTTTCTACTTGTCAACTAAGATTTATGCAAATAGTCATAATCCCATACAAGCATGGAAACTGTTCCAAGCCTGCCTCTGTCTTTCGGTATTATACATTTTTTTAAAGCGCGTGTACATTTACATCTGCTGGACTGATCTATATCACAATTTCTTTCCAATTTAAACGTTTCAAATAATCATTCAAAGAAATTTCTAGACGTTGTCCCCTATAATCCTCTAATCGCTGGGACAAGTTGTATCATATCTGATACAATACAAAAAGGAATACAAAAGAAGCATGTTTTTTTTTGTTTTTTTTTTTTATTAAATGAAGGTGCTTGATAAGAATAATTTTAAGATGAATTTTTGCCTTTGACTTCATCAGCCAAGAAAATGGAGATGAAACAACGGCAATTATTCCCTACTCATCATCTCTCCCGTCAAGACAAGCGCGTCTCCTGGGTGCGATGGAAGAGACAAACGATAAGGAGGATACTAGCTCAGACAATGAGGATGTCCTCTCGTCATGGTCAAACCTGCCCATGATTCTATTGGAGGACGTCCTGACACTACTGACTCCAAAAGAACGGCACCTTGCATCCCAGGTGTGTCGTCAATGGTATGACTTGTTCTACTCCCCCCGAGTTTGGGAGACCTTCATTCTTCTGGAGAGAACTCTGACAAAGAAGCGCTTCAATTTCTACAAAGGCTACCAACGTGAGCTGTGTCCAGGCAAAACTCAGGTGAGGAACCATTTTGATCTCTATTAAAGAAACCATAGGGAAACTACCAGCGAGAGTTTATCAGGAAAGACTGATAATTAGATGCGAGATCTCCACACTACAAAGAGATTAGTTGGATTATTGTTGTGGCAAGACACAAGCGCGTAAGTTTTCTACAAAGGTTAAAAGTGGTAGGCTTGTTCAGTTTAAAGGTTACTAGCGATACTTTTTCAAAGCAAAGCACGGGTGAGCTGACCCGTTGAACTTACAAAGGTTGCTACCAAGAGGTTTTTTAGGCAGCTTTGAGGCAAATAAACGCCTTGGTCTTTGTAAATGTTACAAATGATAGCCTTTTCAGATTACTTTCGTATGTAAGTGAACGCTTTGATCATTACATACAAAGATTAAAAGCGGGAGTTTTCCCAGATAGTTAATGATTTGATTGATATCTATAAAAGCTACTGGCAGGAGTTTTTCCAGTCTTAGACGAGTCTTTAGTTAGGAAACACTTTGAGATCTTCGAAGCTGAACAGTGAAAACTTTTTCTGGACAAGACTAAAATCAGCAAAGGCAAAGAAAGGTATCAGTGGTAATTTACTTTGGGTTAGACATACACAATCAAAGTTTGATCGCAGTATTTTCATTTGGTACATTTTTTTAACGGTAATATATATAAAAACACGTTCTTTGTCTTCACAATTGTGGTTAAATGGTTAAATATAATGAAAAGAATTCATTTCAAGTAAAGAAGAGCCTACTTTGATCTGAAAGCTCGAAAACTTAACCTAGTGCGATTCAACAATAAGTTGCATAAATAAGCTTGAAAAAAATAATATTTAGTTAAGAAAATTTACAAGCTAGGGTAATAGGAATTATTATATCGACATAATTTTGTAAAATAACTCGGTTTAGTAGAATTTGGATTTAGTGTAGTTTATCTATTATGTAAGTGCCATTCTAAAGATATCACTAAAATTTATTATTTCTTAATTGCAGTTGTGCTTTCGAAGAGTCGGCTCCTTTTTCAAGCGTATTGTCGTGA
Source organism: Plakobranchus ocellatus (assembly GCA_019648995.1). Lineage (NCBI taxonomy): Eukaryota > Metazoa > Mollusca > Gastropoda > Plakobranchidae > Plakobranchus > Plakobranchus ocellatus. The sequence goes on along the minus strand of BLXT01007118.1, from coordinate 485,071 downwards.
CTCCAATAACTGACTATTTCAACTTGTACGAATTCATGAGAGTCTTGGCTGCATTTCTACAGTTCCGAGAAGATCACGGCGAGTCAGCTATGCCTTTGCTACATACTTTTGATTTTACTTTTGCCTGCGCTACTCGCGCTGACGAAGGTGTCATCATCCACGGCACTGGAGGTCAAATTCTGGAGATGATAAAACAACTTTTGACCAGAATGAAAGGCAGCCTCAGGCATCTGAAACTAGACCAGTTATTGTTAGATACATCAGAAGTATCCAGTTTATTTCACGCGCTGGTTCAGTGTTTTTCAGACTGCTTGCATTCTCTAGAGCTGTTGAACGTGACTAAAGTTCCGCTTCCACTCTCGGAGCTTGCCAATTTTCGGAACTTGGTAAAACTTGTTGTTAGCCCGCAACATCTGAGTGAAGAATGTGTGCTGCTGCTATCGGGTATAAATCTCCTGCAGCTACACATCCTGCAGGATCCATACACTTGTGTATGTGACCCTGTGGCTCCTGAAGCCTGGAAGCTGGCGAGAGAATCGGCGCCTTGGCTGCGTGTGTACCTTGAGGTTGCTGGAAACACAAAGACTCAGTTGCTAATACAACCGCGCGCTCCTGTGTATGGAATCTTCCTGCGCTCTCCACACGGTAAACTCTCCCACGACCTGCTGATGGCACTTGTGGATAATTACGCCCAGACGCTGCGCTACTTTGTGCAAGAGCGCCTTCCCAGGACGCATGGACCACGCGGGTTTGAACACAGATGTGACTCCGCGCTTTTGTTTTTTGTTCGTCGCTGTCCCCGCCTTCATACACTCGTACTTAGGGAGCGAATTAGCACAGCGACTTTACTGCTGTTAGCGACCGATGGGCGTGGCCTCACTACATTACTCGTTCGCCAAAACGCGCTCCTCAAGCGATGTGACTGGCCACAACGCGGGGAGTTTCCTGTGGATTTCTACAAACGGCTCAAGGAAGCAGCTTTAGACTACCAGAGATGTACGGATGAGATGTGCTCCACCCTAAGACGTCGCTGGCGGCCAATGAGCGACAGGCAGTTCATGCAGTTAAAAATTGTCCCACGTTTGGAAATGTGTTGAATGATTTTGTAAACACATAGCATATCCTTTTTATTTTTCGGTAAAAACAAACACAAAGCTGATTGTAAACACGACCACCATAATTTATATATATTATACAATTCTAAAGCAAAAAGGATACCTTTTTTCTCTGTCCAACAGAGGAACAAGATCGCTTAAAATAATTTTTTTTTAAAGAAGTTTTAAAAATTAGCTTCATGACTTTGGGAATCTCTATTATGCCTACGCTTACCTTTCTTGCAATTGATTAATTTTAGTTTAGGAAAGAAATTTGTGATGAATTTACACTTTTAAACTAAACTCGAAAACAAGAAAAAAATTATTACATTGCTCATGATTAGTTCCACAATATTATCTGATAACATTGAAAGAGGAAGGCCCCTTTCAAAATGCAATGGTTTGCAACGATATTTTTTTCATAAATGAATTTGTAAATAGGTGCTGATCCACATTACATTAAAGATGTAAACTCAATGAAGACCGAGCCATACTTTTGACAAAAATAACAGTGTCTAATCACTTAAGGTGTGATGCACTTTCGCTGATTCTAAAACTTCCGAACCCTCTTCATCTCATTATTTTAACAGTTTCTTAAACTTTTAGATGTGGCTAATCTTTTAAATGTGTTAGACATAACACTGAATTATAGTTTAATAGGCATCAAGAATCATCACATAACTCTCTTTCAAAAATATATTTCTTTGAAAAAGCTATATGTATACACCTGTTATATATTATATATATGCCTTAACCTGCAAGCAAGTCTAAGCAGGAACAAATTTTAAGTATTTGACACATATTTTGTTCAGAGCAAAGAAGACCAGAATATTATTCAATATTACATGCCTTGCATTGTTGTCATTTTGTGTAAACTAAGTTTCTTTAGGGAACTTTTTTTATACAGAATGGCTGAATCAAACTATTTAGTGATGTCAGCTTACGAGTGTTGTCCCTGTGACCATTTTGTACTAAGCCTACTGTGCCTTCCTATTGAACTAGTACACCTATAGAACTTCATATCATTTTTGTACATCATTTGCCTTCTTTTTCGTTATTTCCATCATTTATTTTATTTAACATGAAATCATAATAAGCTCAGTACTTTATCTTTAATTAACTTTAATCTATTTTTTCTGGTTATTATCCGCCAAGCTGTAAAACTATTAACAAATAAATGAGAATTAATTTTAAGTTGTTTTTTTTTTGGGCGTTTGGGGAATTTATATAAGTAAATGATCAAAAAGTGTTCTATATTTTGAGCTGTGTTGCTAAATACATAGAAAATAAAACAGGACTTATAAAATAAAAAGAGCACATATTGCACAAGGGGAAAGAAAAATTGGAGAAGTGCCACCTTAAATGAAGGAAGGAAAACAAGAAAACAAAGTTTTGTCCTACAAGATAAGACTTTGAAGAAAATATGTGCATCCATAAGATGTTATAATCTCATCTTTGCATTATAATACCGATCAAATGCATGGCATTAAGATGATAAGATATATGGAAGATGGAGTAAAATGCAATAAAGAGCTGTTCAAATATAATCTTACACCTTTTTGGGACTTTTTGACCCCCTCCCACCGTAATACTTTCTTGACCTGTTGTAATAAGAAAAAGAATAAGAATAAGAACAATAATAAATATAATCGTCAACGGCGTGTTAACTTATTAAGCATTATTTGTAGTTTAAGAATTGCCTTTTTTGAAATGTTGAATGACCATGACGTAATGAAATTTTGCATGCACGCATGATGGTTGTTCTGGCCTATTGCGCTTGGCCTCCGCTCACAAGAACTTATCTCCTATACAAATCTTTAACATACATATATACCAAGTATGTATTCCTCTTGAATTGCAGGTTAGAAAGCAGCCGAAAGGGGTTGAAAGTTTGAAAGAGTATAGAATGCATTCTGTTGCTACAAAACCACTGTTACAATTTAATTTTTTAAAATGTGTTTTTCTGCATCAGTGGTTGTGAAAGAAAATACCCTGCAGCTGGCTTTTTTAGGATTTGAACTATGGACTCCTTATTAAGACTCTCACAAGGACTAGCGGATATTCTGGCAAATATGAGTTGCTTTTTTAAACAACTGTCAAAAATCAGTAACCGGAGAATTTATTTTCTTCTATCTTAAGGGCCAGAAACTCTCAATAATCATTAAGTATGCGAATTGGTAAATATCAGGATGACGAAAGAATTTGAATTAATTTCCAAAGCAATGACTTATTGTCGCATTCTTAAATCATATTTCAGGCTTACTACTTTGTGACATTCATATCTTACAAATCCACAGTACAATCACTGCTCTCTCCATTTTACATACATATTCATGAAAAACATTCATATGCACACACATGATCATATGTAATCCAACATTTATACAGGATAATTAAGTAAATCATGCAAACTGGCAAAAATGGAAAATCAAAATTCTAATAAATATATAGGGGGTGTAATACTGTTAAACTGATTCATTTATTGATTGTAATAATTGTATGTGAAGAATAGTTACCTCTCTCCTTATGGTTATTTTTTATGTTATCATTATTTTTTTCCTTTTTATTTTTTTTACCTCACAAAAGTGTAGTATTATATTGGTTAAAGACCCCCCTTCAAGGCGTAAGATTAAATTTGAACGTCCCCTAAAACTTTTTTCAATATTTATTATATATAATGCTTCCTAACATTAGATATGTTCTTTCTTTCTTATATGATGAAAATCTATTTATTGCAACTTTAAAAAAAAAGAAGAATAAAAAAGCTTTTCAAAGAGGGTAGTAAAAACAGTTGTGTAATAGATTTTTCTTTTAAAGAACTGGTAGCTCCTTTCAAACAATTTGAGCCAAAGGTGAAATACAAGGTCGCGTAAAAAAAACAAAAAAACAAAAAACTTTTGTGAGGAGATTTCTCTTTCTTCAAAATTTAATGACTCATAGGTACACTGAAAAACAGCATAAATGATTAAAAAAAAACGTTATGAATTTTACATTAAAACTTGTTCTCTTTTGCATTTCGTTACTCCTGTCATGACCTTTGCTAAATTTATCGAAACACTAAATTGTTTTGTCAGATATGTCCTACACTTGTTATGGTGAAAGGCTAGGTTTAATTGTTATGATTACAAAAAAAAAACCGAACAAATAAACAAAACAAAAACACTTCTGTACTGGATTTACAAAACAAATTTATATAAAAAGAACAACAGCAATAGAAAATCTTTTTTTTATCCAAGCTATTTAATTTATTAGGCATAATTTCTCATTTTTTTTACTATAAAATTCTCATACAAAATCAGTAACTGACAGGGATAATAATGAGATAAATGTAATTACATAATGACCTATATATGATTATGGAGCTTATAGAAATAATAAACCAGTAATTGAAGTGTATTATGCTCTGTAGGTAGGCAGGAACAAATAGGCATGGTTCACATAAGACTACGCAACATAAAATACATAGAAATTAAATAAATTAGTTGGACATTGTTCCATTTTTATAGATACATCATTTAATCACTGGTTAAGTATATAAATTAGGCATTTCATTGTGATTATCGGCAAAAGCTATGTATGTGAAGTATTCACATGTATACACATGTATTCACATGTATTCTTAAAATAGAGTGGGGAAAGTTAAAACAACAGGAGAGATGAACAGACAACAAAACTCGAATAGCTTTTTTTCCTAAATTCTTGAAGACAAAGAAAACTTTCTAAAATCTGTAGGTGTGCCTTTATCACACTACCAATACAGGTACTGTAATAATACTTTACATTTCATGATTCTTGGTACTATTACACATGCTTCTACTGTTACTATATGTATTTCTACTGTTGCTTTGAGCACTTCACACTTTTCTGCGCAGAAAGCCTTGAATGTATAGTAAGATTTTTATAATCTAGCTACATACACTAGGAGCTAACCACTACATAAAAGATTCAAAATGTTACTCTTAGTCTTACATTGCCTGTATTATCACGTTTTGCAAAACATCATAAGCCTCAGGGCTCTTTCAAAAAATGTGCAAAATGACTTAATCATTCAAAGCAAGTATGATTTTACCTTTTCCAAGTCAACTCATAATGTCTTAACATCTCTTAAACAAAGTGAAGGAGGACAGAGTTAATCATTTATGCTAATAATCTGTATTAAAAAAATCAAACAAACAAACAGACTTCTTTATCAGAATTCATATATTTCTTATGTGTATCTAAGAAATCTAATCATTGCACGTGAATTTTTTCAACAAATAACTTTTTTTACCTTGATATCCAAGAATGTGAACCAAAACAAAAGCAATGATTGACATATAATACCTAATAATCTTCCTTATTCTTGACAAAAAAACTCAGAAATGAAGATACATAAGGGCAGATAAAAACACACATTCAATCCACTGTTTATGCAGATTCAGCCTCAGAAAGGAAAAAAACAAAATGCAAGTTCATCTCTACAAAAAACTCCAAGTAGGTCAAACAGAAATTTGGAATGAAGCACGGTACAGTAACAACTTTACACATACATAAAAATGCACATCTCATAACATTGCCGCAGAAACATGATGGTCATAAACAATATCCCTAGTTGAAAATCTATAAAAATGATATATCAGCTCCAAACAATATTTATTTGGGCCCCTAAAATATCTGTCTAGAGAGGAGGGAAAAAAAAGAAGACTCCTTAGCAGTCATTGTAGAACAAAGAAATTGGCCTATATAGAGAAAATAAGTTTTGGCAGCAAGTTGTACAAAACTCATTGATTTTTCGCAAAAATAACTTTTAATACTTTTAAGCTTCCACTTCTCATATAGAAAGAGAACAAAACAATGTGCAGCAGAAACGTTTCAATACTGAACATAATACTTAAGGGTACATTAAAATGATTTTGTTTTTGTTTTTATAAAGTTGGTTAACAGAATGACTTTTTTGCTCATTGCATTCAACTTATCGTATAACAACAGTTGGAAAAGATTGCAATACAGATTCATTTAGAGGTCACATATAGTATAAAATGAACTCTTTGTTTATGTCCATAGACCTTTATTTTTTCATACTACTTATTTTTCTCGTACTTGGACAAACCAAAAGAACAAAGTACAAAAGTGGTGCTTGAGAATGGTATTTTTTTTTTCTAATTTTGAAAGAAAGAAAATTTGTTTTCAAATTTTTATTGCGAAACACTTACACACCGACAGAGAAATATTATATAAAAACTGCACCATACAAACATAACATAAAATGATAGAACTAAAGATTACAATAATGCGGCACGCATAAATAGGCCTAAGGTTAATAAACAAAAAAAAAACAACATCAATTTTATCTCATCATAATAATTTCTCTAGTTCCTTCACATCCTACATACATCTGAACAAAAGCATTGAACATATCAGCATAAACAAACGGGGACTAAAAAGTACATATCATCAGAATATGCCATTTAAATTGCATAGAATCATAGGATTATTCAGCTTCTATTATTTACTTGCTAAGATGTAAACTACAGTGGTTAAATTGGTTTGGCTGGAAATATTGCAGGAAAGAAAACAATTACAAAAATTAAATACATTTGTTATTGTTATTGGCTGCCACAAAGGTTCAGTGATATGAATACTTTGAACAATAAACCAGACAAGGGCGCAGGAAGTCAGATATATTATTGCATCATTAAATATGAGTAACCACTTAAAAATGTCTGGTGTATCAAATTAACTTTGCAAAGCCATTCTATAATTTATTAAGAAATTATTCATTCACTCCTATACACAAACACACACATACACACCCACCCAAAGAATTTTAGAAGGATTCTGGTGAAATGAAACTGCAAATTAACAAAGGTCTGCGCCCAAATTTGATTGGAAAGAAGAAGTTCCTTTGTAAACAAATGATATGTACAAAAGGGCCATATGTTGCTTAAGTCTGGCACATGTGGTAAAACTGCAAGCCTCCAAATATTATGAATAAGTTCTAAAAAATTAACTGAATAAATAGAAGAGCACTGTTAATGCTAGAGCATCACCTTCACAGCTTTGTCTTTCATTTAATTTCCATTGATTTCTTTTTTTTTTTTTTTTTTTCAGAGAATAACTTGGATTGACCATAACTTACCCCTTAGCAAGCCACCAGAAGCGTGTAGAGTTTACATATCTTATTTAAAAAAAAAGGGGGAATTTGAATGCCTTAAATGAAAGATTTCAATAGATAAAGCTTTAATTGTTAGCAACATTTATAGGCAGATTCAACACCTGAGAAATAGATCCATAAGATAAGAAGCAGTTATTTTAAAAAGTGCAGTGAAAAGAAAAATGTCGGCCAAAAATGACCAAAGTCACAATTTGATGTGATTAGGGTGTAATCCTCAAATTCTGTGATTTTTTAAAATTGGGGAGTGACTATATAATCTTAAAATAATGTTATACCACATTAGCAGCTGAAAGTAAGAATTTGATAATTCAAACAAGATTTGGAAATAAAAGAGATTTTTTGGTTTGGCAAAGCTGGTTCAAATTTATAGACTGAATAGTACTCAACAACTCAGAAAACAGTTGTGCATCTAGATCATCTAATCTAGATTGGATATGCTTTAGATTTTTTTGAGATTTAGAGATCCAAATAGCTAGAGAAAATCTGTATGACATTTTTTCAAATTCAAGGCAAGGAATAGAAAACGGGGAAAAAGAGAAAAAGGATGAGCAGAAGGAAATATTATGGGCAAGTCATCATACAAGTCAGTTTCTTTACAAAAACATAATGCGACAAACATAAACAAGCATAAATTTTCTACACATCTCTTACAGAAGAGTAGAGAACATTAAATATATAACTTTAAATACAACTGGGTGATACATTGCTTTGTTTAAGATTACCGGATTTATTCTATGTATGGCAAATTATTTACAACTGTATCTTAGCATTGTTCCACAAAACTAGAAAATGAAGGAAAACAAAATGGAAGAAAAAGAAAAGTTGGCACTGAATTTGAGAGAAAGTAAAAGTGTCTTTACATGAGAAACGATAGCTTTTTTGCAGATCTAGTAAAAAATTATACCACCCATCCATCTGTGCAGCTCTAATCTCAGGGGTGTACACTATTATTGACTGTACAAATTTAAACTCTAGCAGATGCTTTGCAAAATAAGATTTTTCTCATCAGCACTTAATCTTGAGACTAGCCCAAATGAGCCTAAATCACATCTGGAACATTTTAACTCACGGACTAAAAGACTTTTTTCCTAATAATTCCCTGTGTACCAGACATTTCGGGTGTATTTTCAAAAACTCACTGTACATTTGTTAGTTAAGATATATCTAGGAAATTTGTACCATGCTTTTTCAAGATAACAATGATTACATTACAAAAAAAATTTGAGTCTACGTCATTTGGTTGATTATTACATCTAGATACATGTATTGATTTAGATCTAGCTCGAACTTGAGGCTGGGGTTTAGATCTCGACTTATTCATGGTGAGGCTCAATTTGCCCCTACCTTTTCCTTTCTCTCTACCTTGGTTTTTTTACGCTTTGGGGGCTCATAATGTGGATCTTATACATTTCCCACGATGCTATCAATATCTAAACTTTCATCATAGTCTAAATCTACGATACTCTATCTAGAAATGAGTTGGAAACTGGTAGCTGCTAGAGGTGTTGTAAAATTGCTCCCCTGTTCATACTACTCGTATGAAACAATCTGCGCCTATATCATTCAACAGCTAAATGGCTAAGCTAAGGAACGCCGTAACTTATACCGCAACTTTTGCGATATTTACATGGCAAAAAAAATTCAGAAATTGGAATCCTCAAGAGATGCCGGATTGGTATTTTGCCGTCCACAAAATTTTCCCACAAATGTTGCGAGTAAAGTAGCCAGTGAGTTAAACCAATGATGCAGCCAGTGACTAGATTTCACAAGCTTTTCATTTATGAAAATGTAATAGTTATACCTCAAAATATCTCTTTAACTTTCTCATCAAATACAACTTCTTTTTTTTTTATTAAGAAATGGTGCACTAAAAAAAAAAGTATTACACTCAAAATTTGGTCCTAGCTTACTTTTTAATGAGTTTAAAAGCCCAACCTTTCTGGTGTTGATTGAAACCTTAATGGTATTCAAGGCCCAAAAATTATTTTCAAAAAAGAATGCTTCACTTCTAGGCTGCTTTACGGTTCATTGCTGAAACTTTATAGGAGAATAGTTTAACCATGAAATGTAAATCAAAAGCCTTGTCATAGAGAGGAAAACAAAGAAATTAATTGATGGATAAAGAAAAACTCATTAAATAGCACTGGCTTTGTCTTCTCATAAAGCTTTGTACATATTAACACAATATTACTTGTAAGGACTACATACAATTCTCTGCAAATATTTGCATTATTGCCTTATTCTCTCCTTTTTAACAAAATAAAAATAAAAAGTAAAGTGGGTCCCACATTTAGTTCAAGCATCCGGAAACCAGGAGTAGGGTCCTCATTGTTCTTAGCATATGGCATTATGAGGTAGTCTGCCATTACTTTCCTCACCGCTTTTACTTTCGCCAGGTCTTAAGAGACCTAGCTACCCATTTAGTGCTTGGTGGACTCAGAAGAGCAATGAAAAACTGACTTGGCCCTGACTGGGATTCAAACTTAAGACCTCTGACTTAGTAGCCCACTGCCCTACCAGATGAGCCAACACTCCCCCTTTTAACAAAATAAAATGACATAATGAATTTAAATTTATAAAAGCCCTCCTCCCGTCTGCCCTTAAGAAATCATGAAAAAAAAAAATAAAGAAGCAAGAAAAAAACTTTTAACCATGAGTTTTTTTCTCAGCCATCAAGTCTTTTAAATTGATTGAAAAAAGATATCAATTTAATAAAAGTACACAACTATCAACTTAAACTTAGTAGAAAAAGTATCTAACACAACAGTGTTCAAATTATTCTATAATATTGTGCACAAACACACATCTCTTTTGCCTTTGTAATAATTTAAATTCTTAGTTTATAAGAAAGTCTGAAAGTCCAACTTGATAAAATCAACCTAAGTTCCAGCTCAGTTAGAGATTTGGACATGCATTCTTCTCGACACCAAACTGATCTATCATGTTGTACCAGTCAACAACCTTTCCATTGATCTCCAATCTCTTAAGACACCCATTGAAGTAGTCCTGGGACAAGCTTACTGGTTGGTTGAAGCGCACTGATGTTGAAGAGCAGGGGAGGGAGGATTGTAAGTAAGTAATTTTGATGAGCATAAAAAAATAAAAGCTAAATATACTATGGATATGTTTTGAAACCAGAGGAAACAACAAAAAGTTGCAAATTAAGGGTTTGCATTAGGATTTTCAAAAGTGAGTCTATACCTTCTGTAAAGGTAAAAACTGCAAAGTTGTACTTTATTATACGTGTGCGATTTCAAAAATTGAAAGCATAGATTTGTATAAAAAAGAAATAGAATTCAAAGTGTGATTTCTAAAATTTCTTTAGCAACATCCAAATTATTAGCTAAAGTCTTAAAACAGATCTTTATTGCTCGTTTCAAATGTGGAAGAATAAACTTGAAGAATTAAACATTCAAAGTAGTGCAGAAACAAACACATCTCTGACAACCTTCAGCTTCAATTAATTATTCCTCGAGAATCAAATTCAAATAACCAATAACATAATCAATTAACATATTGACTATCTCCCTTTTAATGTTCCTTACTTAACGAATAAATCATATTAATCATTTACCTAGAAGCTGCTATCAATAAGTATATAAACAAATAAATTATTTCATGTTTTACTGCCATTCACAGAATAACCTTGTGAGCTTAGGTGGTCTAAAACATTATTTTAAAACTGAGCAAATAATGAATGCAAGAGAGGGGAAAGGTATGAAGATAGAGGATCATTTGAATTTAATAATAACTGAACTACTCTAATGGGCTTTGCTATATGAATTTTTTGATTGAGTTAAGATCAAAATGGCTGTTTAGGAGTTTAGGCAAAAATTGAACAGTAATGAAAATATAATTTTCAAAAAGTTTTACTCTTCATGCATTAATTTTTTTCAAACAGTAAACTGTTCAAAAGATTATCCTTCAAAACTGACTACATTTGAAAATAA
>BLXT01007118.1:457108-473859 GCA_019648995.1 Plakobranchus ocellatus | reverse complement strand
CCCCCCCCCCCCCCCCAAAAAAAAAAAAAAAAAACTTTAATAAACACATTGAAGGAAAATAAATGAGACTCATATCTGAAGCACTACACTATGAATTAAATTTGTAAAATTTATTATCAAAGCCATTGCATAAAGATAAAATAATAAAAAAATATTACCACAACTCATTAAAAAAACAACAACAACAAAAAAAAAGAACCCCCAAAAACTCATCTTGATTTTCTAGTTTGTCAAAATCAAAATGAAATTTAAAAAAAAAAAGTTTATGAAATCAAAAAAAGAAATCTGGGATGAACTAATGATGTATCTCCATTGGCAGTAGTTTTCCACAGCAAATTTGTAAACATCTGAAATTGTTAAAAAAAACCAAACAAAAACCCTCTCATATGACTGATTCCAGTAACTTCATAAAACACTTACCATCGTTACCCCCTATAAAAAGAGGATTCATTGTTTTAATGGGCACTGACATTCCAATGACTGGAGTGAACAATTTTGGCCCACCATCCACCGTGATGCTAATTTGATCATCTAAAAGCTCAGCTCTGACTGAGTGCCACTGGTTGTCACAGAAGGCATACTCATTAGTGTTGTTGGATTCAGTACGAAACTCTCCATCTTTGTTTCTGAGTCCAAACTTAACCTAGTCAAAAAGAAGGAAAATACAAAAGGCAAAATAATTAACATATAATTATAATTGAATATAGATAAAGCCTCACACAAACCAATTGGAAGAGAAAAGACAAGGTGCCCATGACAAAGAATTAAAACAGAATGGCCTGACTACAATTTCAAACACAAAAAATCCATAATGAAAATATCTGCAGAAGCCTCAGTATGGATGTGAGGACATCATAACATCTTGCTAAGAATATGGCTTCTCATCATTAGCTCGACATAAAGCCTAACAGGACAGACATGGTAATGAAAGAAACTCACTATGAACAACGTAGTTGCAATTGTAATCACTTATTTTATGTATAAACTCAGTTGAATAATCATAATTATGAAATTATAAATCTATCTCTAAAACAGGTCAGTTTTTTGCTTCAAAAATTTCTCACTACAACAGTCTTAAGATGCCTAATAACATTTATACTATATTAAAAAAAAAGTTTAAACATGTCAGCACTCATCAGCTCTTGAATGACATGTAGCAAATTAGTTTCGGAAGTGAAGTTTGATTTTGAAAATGGATAATCTTAATATGCTTGAGTTAAGGTATCTTAGTTCTGAACTTTTTGCCATATTTTTTTTTCACAGCTTCAAAAAATAAATTTCCATTTCTAATAAAAGATTATGTACTTATTGATAAATGAATAAGTATTTTCAACTTTAGCCTAACTTAGTACCTAAACATAATGTTGTAACATTCTTTTCCTCACACTGACAAATAGCTGTCACTTTAAATAAAAAACTTTTTTTTTTCATACTTACTTTTCCATTATGCAACTCAAGGGTAAGACCAAATCCAGAGTCATCATCAGTGCCAACTGACACTAAAATTCCTTCTTGACTCTTAGTTTTGAAATCTAGACTTACAATTAAGCCCTGGTTGATGATGTAGTCATTCTCTGTGATAAAGATATTATGCATTCAGATATATACAAATGTAAAAATTCATTTGTACTTATTGGTTATCAAATGAGAGAAAAATGAAAAAAGCAAACTGTTTCTTATGTCCTGAATCCAGACTAAACGAGCCACAACTTGCATTCAACAATTTTAATGTAGAAAAAAAAGCATATTTGAAAATGAAACAGGTTTAAGAATATAGAAAATGAAAAGGGCAGTTTGTATATAGAGTAATCATCATCATCAGGTACCTTGTCTGGAACAGACATTGGCAATCATGTTCCTCCACTCAAACCTATCCTCAGTTAAACTTATAAAGATGTTATTGCTACCCTTGCCTATTGCCCATGACTTAAGATTTTCAATAAAAGTTATTCTTTGTCTACCTCTATTGCGTTTGCCTTCAATCTTTCCAGTGATTGCTAAGTGTTCTAAACCCTTGTGTCAGAAATTATGGCCTAAAAACTGTAATTGCCTCTGTCTTATGGTTTTAATTAGTGATCGCTCGAGATTAGCCCCTTTCAGTACCAATTCATTTGACTTTTTTTCTGTCCATGATATCCTCATCTTTTTTATGATGAACTAAATCTATACTGTTTTTTTTCTATTTCTTTGTTTATTGTCCAACACTCACTATCATACAAAAGAACTGACCATACAAATGTTTTAATTACTCTTATTTTGGTTTTCATACTTATGTTTCTATTTGCCAGAATTGGTTTCATTTTTTGGAAGGTATCTTTGGCCATGGCTTTTCTTTTATTTCTTTCACTTGTGCATCTGCCATCTGACGTCATCAGGTAACCTAGATATTTGAATTTTGTAACTTGCTTGATTTGTTTGCCTTTGCTTACGAGATTGCACTTAAGGTTAGAGGATTTCTTTGAGATGACCATACATTCCGTTTTCTTTACATTCAAAGACAGGCCCACTCCTTCGCTCTCTAAAACTACAGCATCTAGAAGTTTTAGGAGTTGTTTGCCAGATTCTGCTATTAAAACTGTATCATCTGCATACCTGAGATTACTAACATTCTGTCCATTTATTTTTAAGCCTGAAATACCATCAAGATTCCTTCAGATTATTTTACTATGTAAGTTAAAAAGATCAGGAGACCTTACACATTCCTGCCTTGCACTCTTTTGATGGGTTTGAAATCACTATGTTCTCCTTCAATTCTTATAGATGCAGTCTGATCCCAGTATAAATTTCTAATTACTCTCAGATCTTTCCCATCGATGTCTAATTTTTCTAGCATGCAAAACAGCTTGTATGTAGTGTAATCAAAACAGGAAAAAAAACTAGCCCAAAGAAAGGCTTATTGAAACATAAGCAGGATAAAACATCTGTCGGTTACGATATTCTATCTTCATTGTGTTTTGCTTTGTGTTAAAAATTAAGCCATAACAAATGTGAAACGTTTTAGGTATAACTCAGAGGTATTTTCTATGTAAGAATAACTTTAAGTTAATGGTTGCCTTGTTTTCAATTTTCATAAGTTGGAAATTATACCCTACAATGATATTTTATGAAAGGAAATGGGAAAGATATATATTATTTCTGCTCACTCACATAAGTGATAACAAATATATTTTTGAAAGAAGGACAAAGGTATTTAAAATGTATTTTTCTCAAAAGTTTTTTTTTTTTTGTTGTTTAAATACTGGTGTATGAGAAATAACCTCAAGACATTTTTTCACGGTTTTAGACAAAATTTAATTGTTTTCTGAATAGGATCTAAGATTATTATGAAGTGCAGTCTGTTTTTGTGTGATAATGAAAACTGAGGGCAAGAAACTCGTCTAAAACATTTCAGAATCAAGATAATAATGTATGCCTTGAGTCAAATAAGAATAGATTTTTACTATAATACCAGGAAAAGTCTATAGACTTTCTTGCTGATAAACCAAGTATATTTTATATGAAATTTGAGGCAAGATATGATTTAGCTTGCAAAAGAGAAAGATATGCTTAATTTTAAATATAAGACTAAACACAACTTGTTTTTGAAAAAGAAAATAAATGAAAGGAATGTAAGAAAAAGTATAAAAGATTCAGAATGTTACAATCCACTTATTCCAGATTGTAGATTATGAAAAAGTAAGTGAATGAATATACCAGGGACAGCCCAGGCATTTCCTATGAAATAGACACCAGGCTCCACCTCCCTGTGGCATCTGCCAGCATCCTGAATAATCTTGACATCTGTGATGTTAACACCGACCTGATTCACTTCCAAGTGACGTATACAGCCACGTAAACTGTGGATCACCTGCAAAGGGTGGAAAAGCCCAGTTTATTTTTCATTTTTTAAAATTTTAGTTTAGGCTTCTATTTATTTTTCTATAGGTTTAAGTCAGCCGCAAAATTATATTTTGATAATGATTCACACACATGATGATAACCCAGAGTTAAGTACCTGAGAGTAGAGAAGATTTACTGACCACTTAAAAACAAGGCAAAAGAGGCATTGCATAACTTCAGAGAGCAGCACTTTTAATCATGAACTGTACCAAGAACAACCACAACATAAAGTTGAATGCATACCAAATCCACATTATTTTTGATGAAGTCTTCAGGCAAGGGTGGGCCACCAAGATGTAACGCTGGCCGTGTATCCAGGACAGCATTAATGGGCCCTGACTTTTTAGCCTTATCATCATAACTAAGGGACAGAGCACTGTTTTTCTTTTCCAAATGCACCTTTATAAAGATGGAAAAGCAGATAAAGTGAACAAAGAAAAAAAAAATCTCTTCTAGAAAATAACATTTTTTGCACAAAGATACTAGTGATTTATTTTTGCATTTTAATTGAATTAAGACTGATTTTTTTTTGTAGAATATTTGCAATGTCTTGACTTATATGTTTGAAACAATTAAAAAAAAAGTTTAACAATGCTAAAGCTCTTGCAATGCTAACAAATGTAACAAAAAAATGCCTGCTCCAGATTATAGTCATAGCAGATCATATCATGGAAATTTTATACTACAGATAACTGCTTACTGAGTGCCATAGCCCATCATTGAGCTGCTCCACAAAGCTTAGATTGACTCGCGCAGCCTGGTGAATGTAGGCAACCTCTAAACGTCCGCGACTGAGCTGAACACCCAAGTAGAATGTTTTGTCCTCATTAGTTAGGTATCCAAATAAACCATCCTCATAAAAAGTTCGAAAGTCAAAAGTTATGTTGAAACTGAAAGTGAAATATAATTGAAAAAAAAAAGGTCAGCCACATTCAGTTCAACTATTTGAAAAGTCTCACACTGAGAAAATATCTCTTTGAATGTATTTTCTCTATAAAGCCAATCTTCATATTTCCACTTGAAAAAATTGCTAGCTCTTATTTTCTGTTTTATTCTCTCAGTATCTATTTGCCTTGCCATCTCAAGGCAGCTTCTATAGCAATGAGCATTAAGTATTTTTAAAACAATGCTTCTTTGGCAGTAGTATTTGGTTGATCATAGATAAAATATGTAGTGCAAAACAAGGAAATCTAGCTCATATCAAAATGGTGATTTGTGGATTTTCGATACAATATAAAAGTTTTTTTTTACTTTTAAGAATGTCAAAAAATCTATTGATATTAAGCAAATATATATCTTTTGAAAGTTTCATAATTCAGTTTTATACTCAGCCCTTTCAAAGAAAGTGGAACTTACTATTGACTGTCGTCACATCTCATATTTTTTAAAATTACTCTGATTACTGCATTTGAAAGACATATGTTAATGGGAACTCTGCTGGTCTTTGATTTTTGCATTCAAATATATGCTTTTTATATGTGAATATGCTAAGTCGTGTAATATTCATTTATCACGGCGTCTTGCTACAACGTTATAGGTGGAAATTTAGTTTGTGAGTAGAACCATAACCTTCTCCATGCTTAGGAGACTTAATAAATTCGCCACAGCATAGCGCTACTCCCAAGTTCCGTGATTAATCACCCGCAGGTATTTGATCTGACAGCCTTTGGGCCTCTTATCGCGAGATGCGCTCTGTGCATAGGAATTGTCCTAAAATCGGCTAAAATTTCTAGCCTTTAGCCTGCCTAAAAACAAAACCTAAGGTCTGAAGCACAATCGAGTTTAGTATCATTCGAAAGATCAAATTCCCCATTACAAGACCCACTAAAAATTATACTGCTGCCTCTAAGTTTGGCAATTATATTGCCTTTTTTCTGTGGTATGTGTTAGTTAAGAATCAAATGTGATTATTTTGTGATTTTTTACAGTGAGTAATGAAATTATTGATGTATCTAAAACTGTGCAGATTAATCTTATACATTTTGGTATCAATGATTAGAACATGTTTTTTTGTTTTTTTTTTGTGTGCAAAGGGTTTTTTAAGAGTGGTCTTTGACAAAATTTAATATGAATTTTTTTTGTGAAGGTTACAAGAAACACTGAACACGGAAGGCCTACTTTTCTACCTACACACATTTCAGATCGTTTTCATCTATTTCATTTAACAAAAAAACAACACTTTCTGAGAACATAATACTAAACAAAAACCGCATCACACACCACTAGTTTACCACGGCCATAGTTTTATTGGCAATCACAGTCACAAGTATTTCAAAACAAAATACAAACAACTTATAAGACACCTTATGCTACAAACACTTAGTTGCACTGACAATCAAGTCATAATAGCACCGCAGTTACACATAAAACTAAACTAATTAAACCAGACTCCATAACCCTAGCATTTTTCAAGATCGGCAATTCGATAGCACTCACAGATCCAATCCCCACCAACAAACTGACAAACATACAAGTCCTAGAACAGTAAATGACAGTATATTGCAAAAACTTTCCACAAAAGATTCTCCAAAAACATCACATTTTAGAGCATCACTGCATACCATTCATACAGAAATACAACTTTGGCTTAGGGGAAGAGGGTGGGGAAGTTTTATATTCAATTATCGGAAAAATACAGAAAAGAACACACACGATGAAAAATGAAACAAGTCGATTACAGACAACAATGAAATCCCACGTGCTACAGATATCTCAATATCCAAAACACATATTCCAGAAAAGAGAAAAAAAATAACACAAAGCAAAAAATAAATAGTGGAAAATAACTCTGTGTGTCTGAGAGGAAGAGAGAGAGAAAGAGAGGGAGTGAGAGAGAGAGAGAGAGAGAGAGAGAGGGTTATTCTTATAAACCTAGTCAACTGTTCGCCATGATCTCGATGATCATAAAGATCTATGGTTCAATTCTAATTGTAAAAAAAATCTAATGATTATCACATAAACGTGGAAGATAAAACTTATTTATTGTTCTAAAAAGTCTTTGAAATTTATTGATGTATGCACATCACAGCCAATGTATAATCTACTTACAGCGCATAAAATTAATACATGTAGGCCTAGGGCTGAGAAAGTGTGAGCGAGAAACTGAGAGAGATGGAGAGAGAGACTGAATGAAAGAATGAGAGAACGAGCACATATTAACTGTTCATAGCCATCGCTTGCAAAAACTAAAAGAATGTTCAAGACTATGTTAGCTGCTTGTGTTTTTAAAAAGAAAGAGGTCATTGGCACCCTTCGATCGATATACGAACTTACTGCAGTGAAGGCATATAAATCTTACTTTAACCTGGATTTACTTTCAAACAAAGACACCGCAGTTCAAGAGATCAACGTCTCTATAATATAGAGACACATCTCTTTAGTTTCCCCACTTTTAAAAAACGTCTAACTGTACATTTTTAATTTATTCAAGTTTTTGTGTAATGATTCAGAATTAATATCAACGTGACCTATTTAGTTCTTGCACCATCTTTAAAGTTATATGGCCTAAAAATCATTGCATTTTGTTGAAAAATATATTTTCTGTCTTTGAGTCTTAAATTTCACGTCATACTGCGCATAGATTAGTAAAAACAACGCATTAACTGCACTGTTATTGAAATAGCTGTAATATTTTGCTGAGCCTAGCATTGAGTCGGGCGGTGTACACGATCACGGGTGTAAGGGCATAATGAGTTTGCTCAATTGAGTTTGTGTGAATGTAGTTGCTTGGTGTTTCTGTCCAGTTTAACTTGTTTGTAATTTCATTTTGAGAAGTTAATGCTGTGTTGTGTTATCTTATGTTGTCAGTCCCATGACTGTCGGTCCTGATTGGTGTGTCCTTGTTGTGTGGTGAGAGTGAATAGTGTTATGTTCATAATGTTAAATGTGTATGTTTGCGAATTTAGTTAGTTGTAATTTTGCTGTGCTATTGAGAGAAGGGTTGCCTAAATTTTGATCTTGTGAAATAAGAACGGTAGATTTCTTTTTGCTCAATTTTAAGGACTCAGAAAATTGTAGCTTGAATTTTAACATTGAGTTTAAGTTGCATAAGTTGTAAAAACGTAACCAAATTTTGATATTTAAGTTCGGAATATCTGAGGAAATGGCCTGATAAAAGGCGTTTAGAGAGAGTCATATTATTGAAGTTTAAGTTGTAAAACGTAAACAGATTTTGATATTTAAATTAGAAATCTCTGAGGAAACGGCCTGGACAAACGGCTTTTAGAGAAATTCGTGTTATTGAAGTTGTACTTCAAGATGAACTATTATGAGATTTTTGTCAGGAGAATGATTTCTGACTTGTTTATGGCACCCTTGCGTGTCCTTTAGCTTTATAAGTTTTATAAGCTTGATAATAACAATGCAACCCTATTTAGATCTGGAAATATTGGGTGATGATATGAAACATCAAGTGCTATTTTAAGTATTATCGAACTTTCGAGCAACCCTCACATTATTGATTGTATGACCTATTGCTGCTGATCCTTTTGTTGACATTCGTGTGCTGCTGTTCCAGTTCCTGGCATGTCCTGAGCCACTGGTCCTTCCTGGTCAGAGCGTGACCCGAATGCTATGCTGACATATCGTCGCAACACCTATTAGCTTCACATCATTGGATTCCCCGTTTCCTTACTTTGCGCTGACTTATTTACATCACAGACGTCAACTCCACTTCGTTGGATATGTTCAACTTGTCATAGTTGGACTTTCATTGAACTGGTTTCCTTTATTATTATTATTATTATTATTATTTAATTTGCTGCTTGATAGTGTTAGTAAATATTGTAAATCTATGTTTCACTGCTGATTTAATGTTATCGTCTGTACATAGTGTTAATTAAATCTAGCTTTGTAGCTTCATTCTCTTCAACCTGGTTTTCCTATCTTTTTTTTTTAGGTTCCTCTCGTCAGTCGTTTGCTTTGGATTTGTTGTTGCTTTGTATATTTTAGTTGTAGTTCAGCACACCAGCGCGACAGCCCTTAGCGTTTAGGGGTCATAACGGGGTCAAGGGGTCAGAGCAGTTTGCTCAGCTCAAAACTATGTGAGCGCCAACAGACAGCCGTGTTATCAAATGACGATATATTTAAGGAAACAACTATGGTAAAAATATTAGAAATAATTTTAAAAAAAACCAAAGTTAAACAATTTAACAATGTTGAATAGATAAACATGCTTTCAGCACAAGCCTAAATAAAGGGGGCAATTGTGGTGACCCTAAAACTAAGAAGTGAATTGTTAAAAGAGAATGTGGAACAATATCATGAAACTTAAAATTTTACAATGTCCTTTTTTTTCTTGATTTGATTGTGTAAGCAGGGCATTTAACCATAATACTGCCAAAGCCAAATGAAGTGCAGTATTGAAGTGTTCAGTCTTTAACAAATACTGCACTTCAATTGACTATGGCAGAAAAAGTTTAATAAGAATTATCCCTTTTCTCATACTTAAACGAATACAAAATGATTCATTTCATAAAGTATGCATACCATTATGTTCTTATGAAATATTCAACAATTTTTTTTTCTCTCAATATAATTTTTCATCTTAATTATAACCCAATACACAAAGACAAGAATCAGAGGTCATATCATAACAGGACTGTGATGGGCCTTTTACCTTCTGTTTAAATCCTGTGTGGTAAATTTTGTGATTTCTGCAAAAAAAGAGTCACTGATACCAACAGAGTGTGCATCTGCTTCAATTTGTTCTGGCACTGCTATAGCACAAGACTGGGAGTCAGCTAAAGGGAAATCAATAAATAGATTAATTCATTGTTAGTAATTTTGTGCAGTAGACTTAGTTCTCAGGAATAGACATAAAAAAGACCATGGAACCATGGAAATAATGTTCAATTTTTTTTCTTCAACAGAAAATAGAAATTGGTTATCATCTGATAACAAAATAACTTTTTAAAAAGCCATACAAGGTGTTGATACCATAAAGATGGTATTTAAAAAAAAAATTCACTAAAAATGACATAAGATTGTCTTGCAAGAGTATTTAATACACACATAGAGCTGCAGGGGTGTTTGGCACTGTTGTTTCTGTGATAGTTGTGGTGGTAGCTGTGGTGGTTGTAGGTTCAGGTGTATTCCTGGCAGCGATGACTACAGGTGAAGTGGTGTCTGTAGTGAAGCGGCAGCGGCCAACATCCGCTCTCTTGTACTGTGTTGCATCACTCATAGAAAGCAGACTGGTACAAAAAAGAGACAACACAAAATGGGATGTCAATGAAAAAAATATACACTTATGGTGGTTATCAGTATAGTAAGTCGAAGTTCCTAAGTTAAAATAACATAATTATGAAAGATAGATATTCACATTTTACATTTAACATGATATTGGTATAGTAAAAACCCTTCTAAATGAATGCAACCACATATGATGAGGCATCCATCAAATTTGTATCAAACTTAATTTTTGTTATCACAATGAAGAATCCAGGAGCAATATATGGCTGCACAATGCAGAATTCTGCAAAACAAGCAAAAGCATAATCATAACTATCAATACTTTCACAATGTACAGAAAGATAATACTAGAATCTCTACAACAGAGCACTGATCAAATCAGTCCATAAGGGAAGAATGCTAAGGAAAATGAAATGTTTATACTGCATAAAACTTGAGAGACTAGTTAATCTATCGTTTTTCCAGAAATATCCTAAGATTGTATTTGGACCTGAAAGATTAAAATATCCCAATAGTTCAATCTAAATGATTTGAAAAAAATAAAAAATCTGCAAACTGTGCAAAAAACAATATTATTAATTAAATTTGGCGAGTGATAATATGCACTAGAAATTTCTTAGCATACATGCAAGTTAAAAATTATGAATTATATCTATGTCTGCACCTTTTCTACTTCTTCTTACAAGTAACCCAATGAGAAAAAAAAAAGCCTGGTATGATGTTTAACTCACTTGCCATTGACTATCACATCACTGATACAGCCATCAAACTTCTCATTGGTTGGTGCCATGTCCAGCAAATTGGGAGCGTGGTAGCCTCCTAAATATAAACTGCTCTTATCTGGATCAGGAAACTGCACATCTACAGCCTCACCATCTCCCAGAAGGTTATCATTAGCAAGCAGCTCAAACCTGTGAAGAGAAGCAGAGGGATTTTGTTTACTGTTTCACACAT
The DNA here is from genome assembly GCA_019648995.1 of Plakobranchus ocellatus. Lineage (NCBI taxonomy): Eukaryota > Metazoa > Mollusca > Gastropoda > Plakobranchidae > Plakobranchus > Plakobranchus ocellatus. The sequence continues at coordinate 462,834 of BLXT01007118.1, read as the reverse complement.
TTTTTTTTACGATAATTTTTTGATTAGCTTATATTAGAGTTTTTAGATAGGTATGAGGTGAATTTTCTAGACAATTTGCATAAAAAAACATTAGCAGTCCTTTCTGCAAAGTACCAATATATATTAAATATTTATTTCATCACAGAGTCTATGTTCCATCTACAAATACAAATAGAGATAATTTATATAAAAAAAAACCACACACACACAAAAGCAAAAACAAAACATTAAAAAGACACAAGCTTTACTCCTTTGCTCTGATTTAATTATGTGAAACATCACCCAGAATCTCGACAAGAACAACAAAAATTCATTCAATAGTCTCTTTACATTATTGATTTATTTTAGGACATAAAATAGGATAAATTTAAATTTAAAAAATCATACACAATCAAAATTCTGATTTTTTTATGCTCTAATTCTAGTGCCATCATGTTCTGAGCTTTAAAAAAAAATGTTATTTCAGCGATTAATTTTATCAGCCCGAGGTTTGTTGTTTTGTTACTCAGTCTTTTTCAGTTTCATAAAGACCTTGTGCTGACAGCAAAACTTATTTAACAAACAAGCAAAAAAATTTTAATTGCAATCAATTTACCACTCATTTTTTAAAATTTGTTTTTGTACAAAATGGAACACATTCTGTGCTAAAGATAAAAGAATTTCAACATGAAAAAACATTTGAAATTGTGTGTTTTTGTAGAATTATGGTATGCAATTTCACTTTAATTTTTAGACGCTATAGCTACTTTTATGCCTTTTGATAAATTTTAAATGTAAGCATCTCAGGCTCTTCGGAAAATTTTCTATATAAATACAATTTATTATTATTGTTATTGGTGGAGTTGGTACAAGCACTGAGAAAACAGGTAAATAAGCTTAATGCAACCTGGTAATGCAGCATATGTTAATTTAAACTTACATGGTCATAAATTGAATTGTTTTGCATTTGTAGTGTGATGCAGCTACAATAAGTTAAAGTTTCAGTGTATGACTTTGTTGCTTCTCTTAATCGTAAAGGCAACTGCCTTTTCGAAAGTTCTATGATTGCTATTATTTTGTTACTCCAACTTAAGCTGTACATTTGTAAATTATTTTTTAAAAATATGACCCAAATATATGAATATTTAAGTTGCTTCAAAACGTCAAAACATAATCCCACCTGGGAACTAGATAAGTTACTGTTTGATGATGAAAACATTTGTATAAGCAGTACTTTTGTATGGTGGGTAGAGTTGGACAGTGAGCAGGGAGACAGAGAGAGGACTGGCAGCAGTGTAGATGTTGTTTGTCAGAACAGTGATGCAACCACTTATCATGGACGAAGAAAAAAGCCAGTGAATAAATACTGAAAGATGCTAATCTTGAGTGATCACTAATTACAATCATGAGAGAGAGACAGCTACAATTTCTAGGCCATATTTGCTGCCACGCCATATTTGCTGCCACAAGGGTTTAGAACATTTGGCAATATTACAGGGAAGATTGAAGGCAATGCAGTAAAGGTAGACAGAGAATAACTTTTATTGAAAGTCTTACGCCACGGCCAATAGGCAAGGGAGCAACAACAACTTTATGAGGTTAACTGAGAATAGGTTTGAGTGGAGGTACATGATCGTCAATGTCTGTTCCAGACAAGGAACATGAAGAAGAAGACCTTTTGATAACAATAGGAATGATAGATCAAGTCATCAGGAGAAATTGTAGACAAAATCTAATATTATTGTAAACTCAATATTGAGCTTAGCCAAAAAAGACTGAAGTTCAAAGATCCCAAGCAGTTTCTGCCACTGCTGCTCATCATGCTATCTAGAGCACAAAAAAAATTTTGATCAATGGCATTCTTAGTGTGGAACCAACCTCTGCCTGTCTTTGATCAGTGACACACAATGCATTGTGCCATCATTAAATTTCTCTGAGGACTGTATAGTCACAGTCTCTGACCCTTCTCCCTTAATCCTGACTTCCAGACGGCCATCAATCAGTGAAAGGGAATAATAGTTCTGAAAACAGAAAATTGATGATTTTCATTACATTATTCCTTCAACAATATTCAAGCCAAATTGAGTAATGCTAAAAAAAAAAAAAGGGAGATATAGATAGGGAAACATAACACCAAAAGATAAGAAGATCGATAAATAGCACAAAAATTTATATAAAAATAAGATATTACATTTTTTATAAATCTCTTTTGGTACATTACAATATTAATGATTGAGGGATGCTTAACTGTCAATACTAACTATTGCTAAATAGTTTTGCTATTATTGCTTGCTATCTTAAGAGCTAGTATCATTAATATTGATACCATTGCTGTCACAACCATGGCTTGAATTACTTATTTTATTTGACTATCATTATTGCCTTTGATGTACAATAAGGATCAATAATGAATGCCTTACATTTCCAGGGATGTCCCTAGCTAGCAGTATCACAGAATTTGCTTTTCTTGTCACAAAAGTCAGTGATATGTCGTTTTTCGGTTCATCAAAAGCTATATGTTCACTTTTCAAGGCCAAATAACCCTCACCACGGAAGTCAACATTGTTGATACCCTGAAAGTTTAAAAAAAAACGCGTTTTATTTACAAGTTTCACATGTTTTACTATCCACTTCTGTGAATAAAAAAACCAAAAAATATGTCAAAATGAGTTGCAAGTTGTATTTGATATTTTTCAATGATTCATATGATATGAAACTGCATTCTGTAAGCTTCGCAGCAGTAAAAACTGGATACAATTATTGATTCCATGCCATGTGTTCAAAGTTGTTAACTCACTGAGCACTAGGCTAAATTGTGCTGTTAATACCATTCCACTGGCCTTTTTTGGGATATTTTGAAAATGTGTCCAAGTATAAAAAATACAGCTTGCTTTATGAAACTTGGTATACTGATAGATTCATATTAGTATTATAATCAATAAAATTTTGTTCTCATTCTATAACAAAGTGATTTTTTTTCATACTTTTTTTCAAAATAGGCTGTATTTTCACTTTCTACCTTTTTTTTTTTTTGGCCCTCTACATTCAAAACCCTTGCGTACAAAACAAAGAAATTTTTAAGAACAACAATCTTTCTCTATTTTATATAAACAAACTTTCTTTTAAAAGTAATTAAAGTTGTAACAGCTCCTACTATAATGAAATAAATATAAAATGCAGAATTAAGATGATGATTTCATGCTTAAACACTTCATGAGATACTGAGTTGAAAAGAGGTCAACAGCAAAATCGGCCTCTTGTGTATTGATATGGTCACTGAAAAAAAAAACTTGAGCAAGGACTATTTCAGGCATTAACACTCTCAATACTCACATTTTCTCTGCATCCTGAGCCCTTCTGGACATTAACAAAAATACTGGAATCCTCATCAGGAGGAAGCGTGTAAAATGAGAGTCCTCTCATGCATCCATAAAAAAAATTGCTGTCATTTCTGATAAGATTATAAAATATTCATGACTATTACTATCTTTTCCATAATGAAGACAAGGTGAAAAAATCCTGTTCAAGTGCAACTGAGAAGCAAAAGTCATTAAAATGTCATATATTCATGCACAAATGCCCACTTTTATCATCTTCTTGTACCAAAATCACTGTATTTAATGCTGTCACAATCCTTTTCTAAAATAGATGGTTTAATAAAGTGATCCCATATTGGAAAAAATTGCATGAATGATATACTATAACTGATTCTCCCAACAGGCTGCAAGAGAACTACCAAAAATAAAATATATATTTTTTTATCTCTACCCAAATCTTTATCTTTTGGTAGCAATAGTAACTTTACGGTAACACTTTACAGAGACAGCTTTACCTTCGCAAAAGAGTGGCATTGTGTAAATCTGAACATTTTTTAAATGTGCATCTTTTGCCAGCCTCCTCCAGAAAAACCAGAAAATATAATACAATCATTCAATTGCCCTCAATGGCTCTACTTCTAATCTGTGAGTTAGTGAAAGAACAACCATGATCCAACTTACAACCCTTGGAATTTCTGCACATTAAGTGTGGTGGGTAAGCCTCCAAAATACATACTGGCTCCTCTCATGTTTAGTACAGAATTGCCTGCTGGAGCTGACATCATGATTTCTTCCCCATTAACAGCAAGGGTAACTGCAAATTTCAAAATGTTTATAATTAAGACAACTAAAGCAAGTTTACTTAGTCTCAGTCAATGTCACTGAGCAAAATTGGTGGGCATGGTGACATAAACATACATGCATGTGCACACACACACAGCAAATGCACGGTACTGGGGGGAAAAATGCTTCTCCAGCTGTTGATATTTAATTCATTTGCTACCACACGATCTTCACTCTAAGACACTTTGGACACAAATCTATACTGAAATAAAAACTACACAAGATTCCCCAGTCATTGAATAAGGCCTAAAAGATTGTCCTACGCCCAAGAAGATGAAGGCACGAGCCTAAAAAATAAAGTCCTTTCCTTTTAAATTTTATTCCCACAAGAATAAAATAACACAAAAATATTCCTAGTTTTGAAAAAAATTGTGATGATAATATCTGCGATGATCTGGAAGCAGTTGCTTTATTTTTATTCGGTGCATCTTCTTAGTAATATGAATAAAATATCACCAAGCTCATTTACTTTTCCAAACAATCTTAGGAATCTGTGCTGGACTGTATTCATTACCATTGTGAGTTACATACAGAAAATTTTAATTCATCATTACTGTCTCAAAAGTAATTGCCCTAAAAATTGCTACAGTTGCATTGTGCCTCCAGTATCTGGCCACGCTAATGGATCTAACCCAGAATCTAAGTAAGATATACTTGGTCCTATGCTTTACATGTTTTATGTCCGAGATTTTCCAGTGGAAGTTGTTTGAGAGACAAGCTTACCATCCAACTTAATTCTATCAACCAATACTTTGGTCCATTTATTGTTGTTGTAGGTATTGACTGTGCGTCCTGAGGCAGCACTGATGCCTCCCATGTAGTAATGTACTGCCACATGACCATTTATCAGCTCTATAGACAAGAAGTCTCTCTGGTAAGGCAAATTTAAAAAATAAGTATAAGTTTAAAATCATGGTGAAATACTAGATACATCAAACCTAACTTAATCATTTCACTACCATGCTGTTTGCCAAATTGTCTTTTCTTCATAGCTTAGGTCAAGATCCACATCTTAATTATATTTCTATGTCATCTAGTGTTTGTCTAGATAAAGATTTACATCTACAATTAATAAGGAACAATATCATTTTCTAGTTTTCTTAAACTTTTTTACAAGTCTCAAGTCATCACACTGATACCGCCACTTAATAAACTCTGCAAATGTGAAATCTGGGTAGAGATGTTGCAATTTTCTGTCATAACATTGGATTTTAACTTTTGGGGAAAAAAATCAGTTACAAGAAGGAAAGGCAATTTTACTTTTAAAATTCTTTTTTATTCCTCAAACTTTTATGTAAAGCATCCAACCCATTACCATTGGTCACAGACATATATTCTAAATCTAACCATGTAGATCCAGCTCATGAACAAAACTACAAACATCCACATTTACATCAAGACATGCCCGCATTTATGCACACAAAACTACAAGAAAAAAAAACCGAAAAACACACACACACACCCAAAAAGCTAAAAACAAAAAAACCTCCCTCAGATTAATATAAAAACTAAGATTATTTTTAATCATTGATTATCAACAAATTAGGTAAGGTAAAAAATACTTTTTTTTTTTTTTTTTTTTTTAAA
>BLXT01007118.1:430998-451468 GCA_019648995.1 Plakobranchus ocellatus | reverse complement strand
AAAAAAAAAAAAAAAAAAAAATTAAACCTGTTCTATTAAAACTATTTTACAAAGGCTAAGCAGTTAACAAAGAATGAGGTCATTTCAAGAACACAAAAAGCTCAATTACAAAAATTACATCTGACCAAGCAAAGCAAAACATTTTGTTTTCAACAACTGGACTGCAAATGTATTGCGCAAATGATTATTTTAAAAATTTCCCTACAGTTACATTTATTAAGCATAAATAAATATATGGAAAAAAGCTGAGAGCAAAACTGAAAGTGCACAATATGCGCTATATATTGCAGTTGTAGAGGAATATAAATGATGGAAAGCAATGCATGATTTTTTGTAACTTTACTTTGTAAGCCAAGAAGGAGTATTTTTCTCAAAAGCTGTCTAAAGTATCAATCTAACACTTACAACAAGAAGACAATGACTGACAATTGTCTTGAGTGTATGACAGGAGTGAGCTTAGTTTCTAAATGAAACAAAATATAAAAATAAGCATAAGGAAGAATACTCATGCATTGCCCCATAAACAGGTCAAGAAAAAATGGTAACTAGTTATGTCGAATATGAATCTATTTGTCTTACCTCTCCAATCTCCTAAAAAGTATTGTTTTAAAAAAGTTTGAATGCTTTGTTATTAAAAACAAAAGGATGTTCACGAGACAAAAAATTATCTCCAAAATAATAAAAGTGACAAAAATGATCTCCTCTTTGTTTAAATTTTAGACACAGTGTGTGGAATGAAGTTATAACTGCCAACTTTTTTTCATTTGCTCTGACCAGGCAAGATTACACAATCAAACTCCTGTAAACAAGTGCAATGAAGTGGGCAACTGAAGTGCTTTTTGTTTTACAGATATAGAAATTGCAAACTTTGGTAAACATTCCAGAGGCTGGTAGGAAATTTGCAATTTAACCAAGACAAGATAAAAAATTTGACTTTAATTAAAAAAAAAATAAACAAAAAACAAAAAAACAGCTACTTCTGCACTCTTTAAATTTGAAAGAATGCAAAGGTAAGTATGAAAATTAATATGTCTTGCTGCTGAATTCTCCACTTTAAAATGAATCCATGTATGAAATATATTGTTTTAATTGAAAATAAAAATATTGATGCAAAGAAGACCAAAACTTTGAAGATATAAAGCTTCCTTGTAACCTCAGTGATGCCTGCCTGCACAGTAGTTAACGTGGCAAATGGGTTATTTAAGGCACAGTTAGGGCTTGCTGATCACAGACAGAGGGCAGAAAGTAAGTTAGAGCTCACAAACTATTTTTTAATAAAGTGAAAAATATATTTGCAACACTTTTTTCCAAAATTGTTTGATTTAAAGAGAAGAGAAATTAAATGAGAAGACTGCAAGTGTATTTCAATTTTTTTTTCAGATTTGTTTTGATCAAGGTGTACGATATTGTCATGGATTTAAAAATTTAATAAGCAAAAGACTTGTTATGTATATTTATCAAATCAACCTTTCTTGAATGAAAATCTAAATGTCTACAGTTATTTCTAATCTCTTGCAGTTTTGCCATATTTTTAACAGTTTATTGAATGAAATATTTTATAAATCCGTACATAGCAATGGAAATGAGGCAAATTCCAGAGTAAATTGTGTAAATATTCTAGCAGTTTTTTGTTCAACATTTAATGTGACTATTGCAATGCCCATATGATTTAATGCCCTTATTACATTAATAAAAACGGACAACAAATTTTTAGGCTAGTAGCAATATCCTTTACAATCCTTACGAGACAGAATTGCCCAAACATAAGAAAAGGTTAAAAAAACCATAAATTTTTTCTGGTTTTTTATCTATTAGTGTTCATTCAGCAAGAGGTGGCAGGAGTTAATTCCAAAAGCTTGGCTCAACACATGAGGTGGCGAAGAGGAGAATTGGAAGAGATTCTGCGTATTTATTTTCAACCAAGCCAGGATTATATCTAACAAAGCTAAAGATGTTTAACTTTAATTTTTAACAAAATTGGCAATTACTGAGCATTTTCTGGATCATATTATCAAATTTTTTTCAAAAGTTTGGTTTTTGCTCAAAGCACCTCCCTCCAAATGCAGATTTTTTTATCCTCATACACTATGAGTTTAAAAAGTAAACTGGTGCTTTACCTCAGGTGACTGTTGAAGAAGCACAAGTAAAGCATCAGACACATCTGTATCGGGTTTGAATGCCAATCGCACCTCATTTGTAGCACTTGCCTTTAAAGTGGACCGATATGTTCGATAACATTGCCCATCTGACTTGAGGGACATCTTCATCTACAAAAAAAAAAATTTGTGCGCTTCAAAATTACATGCATCTCAGCCAACACAGGCTAAAAGACTTATGTTTCAAAACAGTTGTTTGCATCTGGTCAATCATTAGAAGTGATTAGATTTCAATCGAACACAAAATATGTTTTGTAACAAGAATTCTGTAAATACAATTTAGCTACTACAATAGACAAAAACGAAGGCAATCTCATTACTCATTAGAAGTGATTAGATTTCAATGGATTTCAATAGGTTTTGTACAAGAATTCTGTAAATACAATTTAGCTATTGTAATAGACAAAAACGAAGGAAATGAAAAAATAGTGTGATTATTTTATAAATTTATTTTATATGTTTTTTTCAAAGTTAATTTCATGTCATGCAAACTGTAACAAAAAATACATACATCATTAACCCGCTTGCGAGCATCTCTTATTTTGGCCTTTAATCTGTCCAAATCATAGCTTATATCCAAAGCTTTCCTAGCATTAGCAGCTGCTCTGTCATCTACCTTCTGCTTGAAATCATTTAGTTTTGACACATCCTCATCAATAGTCTTGGCAATTGCCACTATGAAAATAATGAAAGAGATAAAAGGATATTAAAAAAAAAACCAACTATTTGTTCCATGAAATGAAAGTTGCACCAAAAATATAAAACAGATTATCTTTTTATCACGTTTACGAAGTGCTTAAAAATTTGAGAAAGTATTTACAAAAAGAACATTTTTTACTTGCCGTTTTATTGAAAAATCAATTCCGATTCAAAGCAAAAAGGGCTTCCAGGTTTAATTTCCAGCAATAAGTTTGATTATTAGTAAAAAATAAATCAATAAAAATCTTTTGGACTTACTTTGAGTATCATACCATATCATGCAATAAAAATGAATGACTTACTTGTATCAGAAATATCGGAACTTATATCATCAATATCTTTTAGTCCTTCTAATTTGGCTTCCTGTTTTGTTCTGTCTATTCTTTTCAATAATTCAAGAGTGGCATTTGTTTTCTGGTTAGCACCCTCAATCACAGGTAGAATGTCTTCTATTCTTTCAGTGAGATCTGCAAACAACATACGGGATTCATTTAAAAACCAGTCGTAGAGGAGGTTATGATCAATTAGCAGGTAAAAATGAATGAAAACAAAATGTTTGGCAGGAGCAATGCCTTAAGAGAAAGCCTGTTATTCAAACCTATAAGAATTATATAGTTGTAGATGCAAGATATGAGAAAAATTTAGCAAACATAATTTAAAGATAATCAGGTTTTGAAAAGGAAAAGGGAAATGTTACAAAATATAGTCACATTTCCAAAAAACCTTACTATCAAAATAATGAGTATGCTCTCATTTATTTTTGACACAATTAAAATGGAGTAAATTATGCCTTACTTTTAAAGTAATCATTATCAGGTGAGGAAATATGAAAAATAATAATAATCATGAAAGTAAGCCAATATAAGATTTATATGATTTGTGGCAGGAAATATCTTTGGGGGAGAACACATGGCTCGACAAAATCAACACAAACAACAGGTAATCTTTTCCACTTTGGGTGTTTGTCTTAAAAAAAAAGAAGTTGAAGTTGGATAACTGACCCAATTAAGCAAAATTTGCTTTCATAAAAAAGACAGAGCAATTAAATTTAATTCTAGATCAAACTACATTATAGAAAGAGTGTAATAAAAGTTCTTATGCTAAAAAAAAAATTACTTGTATCCAAAAGACTTAAGTTTTCATTGATATCATCCAGCATATGTTTGTTTTCTTGATGGTCTGCTTGTACAACATCTAAGTCATCCTGTAGATTCATCAGCGGATCAGTCAAATCTAAAATAAAGCACAATGATTTGGTTATGCAGATATATGTTTGGTTGCTTTATGCTGGCTATATTTAGATATACAAATAAAAGCATACAAACATATTTACTAATATATAAAAATTTTATTGAAACAATTTCCTAAACCTGAGTTATCACTGAAAAAGAACATGATGACAATGACAGAGAGCATTTTTTTTCTCTAAGCACAGTACATCCAGTTTTGTAAAAAGACTCAGATAGCTTGATAAACTGGTATGAACACTCTCAAGTAAGCAGATAAGTTCAGTCATAAATGGAAAAAAGTTCAGTTGTGTAATCACACCACAATTCAAAGCTCTTTCATTATTTACACATACATACATACATTCGAAATTTATAGGTAATAAACTTATTTTATCGCTTTCAGTGCTCCATTACTAACAAGGTATTTCTGTTAAAAAGGCCTTGCTTTGTTGAGTTCCAATATTATACTACTGACAGAGGCAAGACTAAATGTGTGTTTTCATACATGTGAATCTGATCTTGAAGTCCTATAACCTTTACCTTTGTGTAGTCTTTTGTAAAAAGCAGTGGTAATTATTCATAAACATCTGTTATTAGTGCAGCCTTTGCATTTTTTTAGACTCCTAAACATTTGATGCATTATGGTACCTTTCAAATTAGGAAAAAAACAATGTAGTTTGTAGAGCAGGCAAACTTAAAATGGAAAAAAAAAATTGCTTCCCACACTGAAGAGTAATTTTATGCTCATAACACTATTTTCAAATTATCTTTTGCGATTTAAAGGCTATAAAGATTTTGATTTTACATCATGTTTTCCTTCTTAGGGTATTACTTTCTGAAGGATGAAGTTTCAAAAATTGACCTGTTTACTGCAAGGCAGAAATGTACTTCACATATAAAATGGGTGTAACACTGTACTTCTTGCTCAACACATGTTTTGTGTCATATATTCTTCAACACAACCAAATTTTTAGTTTTTAGGACTACTTGTCCTTAAGCAAAATATTGTCAATCTAGGCTCTCTTTATACAATGAGAATATTTTTGTATCTTCAAACACAGTCATCTCTCTCTCTCTCTTTCTCGCCCTGTACCTATATGTAACTGTGTGTAAGAAAAATCTGACCATTTATTTACGAAGCCTAAGATCTAAAACTGATGCCAGGCCTAGTCCACAGCTAGATCTAAATTTGTTCAAGTGATCTAGAGATCTGTACTTGATCCAGATCTTGATTCAAAGACCAATACTGGACCTAGTTCACAGGGTGAAAAACGTTTTGCAGTTAAAAGGTAAACATTAAAACAGGTAAACCTTGGAGGAATAAATTTTTAAGTGCATTTGGAAACAAAGTTCCTCCCAAATGTAAATATAACATGATCAAACAAAATGCCAATCCCCATGCAATATTTGAAGTACATTTTAAGTACTCACTTCTAGCCTTCTCTAGAAGATTCTTAGCCTCAGCTTTGAGCTGCTTGCTGCGACGAATAAGTTGAGCAACTTCATCTGTCATGTTGTCAACTCCTGCCTAAAAAGGAAAAAAGAAAGTTTTTCCTTAAAAGTTATTGATTTTTCATCAAGTATGAAAGATTTTTACAAGGAGAGTGCTGTGGAGAGGGAGGGGGTTAGAGAATGGCTAATTTAAGCATCGCCTGAGGAAAACAAAGCAAATTTAAGCTTAGCATCTTTGACAGAGTTTAATTTTACAATTATTACAGCATGAGTGACAATGAAGCACACATACACACACAAATTTTATAATGAGGTAGTTGCACAAGTAAAGAAGAGATGCTTGACAAATAAGTACAGAATGTACATAGAAATGGAAAGTAAGAGTCTAAGAGTGGAGGAGATAATAAGAGAGAGAGAGAGAGAGAGAGAGAGAGAGAGAGAGAGAGAGAGAGAGAGAGAGAGAGAGAGAGAAGGAGAGGGGGAAGGATAGGAGAGACAGTCTGTGCATATTGGAGATAAACTATGTGTATGTGTTGGAGAGAGAGAAAGAGTGTGTTTTGTAGAGTGTGTGCCTTTTGGAGAGAGAGAGAGAAGGGGGTATGGGGTGGGGAGAAAAAATGAATCTAGAGCATGTATGTCCTGCTTAAATTATTTTATGGATCTAGGAAAGTATTCGACAATGATTAAAAATGCACAAAGTGAATTCATGTTCTATGTTTCATTCGAGAAATAGAAACTAAGCCCCTGTTTAAACCAATGATGTTATAAATATTACTTTGACATGAGATAGTTGGAATAGTTGTTCTTTTGATTAATTTGGATCCGAACTTAACTAAATAAATGACTGAAATAGTCCTGTGAGTTTTAAAATTGACTTAATACCACAGCAGCAATTTTTTTTCATAATTCTACTACAAATAAATCACATTTTGTACGATTAAGATAGATTCTTATCTAGTCTTTTAAATAAATATCACAGCCTACTTCTCCTTTAAAAGTCACGAGTCATGAGGAAATCTTTATATACCAGACAAATATCATAAGGTTTGTTGCTTTTCAACAAGTAAAAATAATACCTATATAATAACATGCTCTGTAGAAACATAAAATGAATACATTTCTTACTATCTTTAAAAGCCACGAGTCATGAGGAAATCTTTATACACCAGACAAATATCATAAGGTTTGTTGCTTTTCAACAAGTAAAAATAATACCTATATAATAACATGCTCTGTAGAAACATAAAATGAATACATTTCTTACTATCTTTAAAAGTCACGAGTCATGAGGAAATCTTTATACACCAGACAAATATCATAAGGTTTGTTGCTTTTCAACAAGTAAAAAAAATACCTATATAATAACATGATATATAATATAATATATATAATAATAAAATGAATACATTTCTTACTATCTGTTTTGAGACTTTGGCATCATCCAAGGCTTTCTCAGCTGACTTTTTTGCCTCTTCAATGCCCTTCACAATGGACTCGTAAGCTGTTGCTGCTTTTACTGCATTTCCAGACTGGTTCCTTACGAGCTCATACAGGCTGAATAGTTTGAGGAGATGGAGACAGTGGACAGTTGTTTTAGAACAGCATTAAAAAGAAAGAGCGATGAAACTGAATTTTTCAATTTAGGCAATATATACATAAAGCATGCTTTTAGGCAAGAACAAAATCCTCTGTAAAAAAACCCCGATCATTTGTTGAAAAACCTCAATTTTTTTCATGCTCGGTCTGAATTTTTTTTCTCTCCTATTTTCATTCTTCAGTCTCTGATCATGATATACTATATTTTTATTATTGCTTTATAGGAGCAACAACTTATTCAGTTCATAGATTTAGATCACTCATAGAAAATTGTCAAGATATTAGTACTGTATACTATGTGTTGAGTCAATGTAGATATTTTTACAATGTCAGATATGTCACCACAATACGGTGGGCATGGTCATCAAGTAACAAAGGCAATGATATTCGTTCATTTAGTATACTTATGAGTATCACCTACATTACTTACTACCTGTTAGTCGTACGAAAAAGATGTTATAAATCCACTATTCAAGATAGCATTACTTTTAAAGCTTTTTTTATTAACGGAGCAATGAGAGATGTTTATATATCTATGCCATTTGACACTATCAACAAACTTTTTATCATACACTCATGAAGAAACAACTGCAGCAAAATGTGTACATGTAATAACAAAGTTATACCATTCACAAAACTTTGAAACATATTCTTTCAAGAAACACCATGTACATTACTATCCCAGGTAACTGGTAAAATTTTTTATATAGGTACAAGTACAGTAAAAGTGACAACCTGGATCACATAATAACTTTAAAAATTAAAAAAAAAAAAACAAGAATAGAATATCATACTTAAAACCACCACAGAAAGAAAACAATTCTGTGCCACTAATTATCATGGTAAAATGCTTGTGCACATATACATACATACATACCTACCGACAGACAGACAGACAGACAGACAGACACACACATACCTACATACATTATATTACATACACTAAACACACACACTTAAAACTTACTTGTCTAACTCCTGAGCACGTTTCATCAACATCTCAGCATGTTCCATGGCCCTCTGGACTTGTCCCTCTAGAAATGGAAGTGCCCTTTTCAGACCTTTTACTTTTTCCCTCAAACGCAGAATAGCATCTCTTAGAGAATCAGTACGTTCTCCAGATGTCTGTAAAATGTCAAATAGTCAGATTTTTACTACATGATTGCAGATTGCAAAATATTTTGCAAAAATGGCATTACCTTTGAAAAAGATAATTCCAACCTCTAAAATCAAAAGATGTAAAATTTCACGAGAATAAAGATCCATAAGAATACTTTAGGATGGTAACATATTCTGAAAAAAAAGGCAAAAAATGAATCAAATACAAAAAGGTAGGTTCATGGCAATGATGATAATGATGATGATGATAACAAGTAATCAAGACGAAAGTGTAGATGATAAATTCGTTTTCACATAAAATGACAACTGAAGTTCACTTTTAATTAGCAAACAGTAATGATTGTGACAGGTATATTGAAAAAATATCAGTCTTATAAACCATAATTTGTTTCAATTTGTTTTAGATTGACGCTCATGGTTGATGCTTATTTGATAATTTTACAGAATAATCTCACAACAGGATTCTGTGACCTTCATTAAATGCATTGAGAGCTTACAAAAAAATCACTGTCTGCCACTGTCAAAAGATCCTGTGCTTCTTCCAGCAAGTCATAGGAATCAGAAATCATATCCACCAGCTTCTTTTCTATGTCATTCAATTTGTTGAGCAAATCCTGCAAAACGAAAATGAGATTGCAATTTTTAAAAAAGAAAACAAAATTTATTTGAAAAATTTAGAAGCTAAAGAGCATAATATTAATTTTTAGTAAGGAAGTGACACATTGGTCCTACACCAAAAAAATGTTTACAGTTTCACTTTAAGTTAACATAACTTGAGTAAAAGTGGTGCTTTCCATCTTGTAATATTCCTCACAAGAAATGTTGTACAGTAAGATTTTTCTTATTTTTGAATCACAATACCTGTGAAAAGAAAACTATTTTATGTTATATATGAGGAAAAAAGCCTGAAACCATCATAAATAGCTTTCAGAGGTTAACTGATTTAAAAGTTCTCAAAGTGATAATTAACTCAGTCCAGTAGCCTTTTTTTTATAAACCAAGTGTATTTTTTGGTCTGTAGGTACATAACAAAACAACTAATAAAAAAGAAAATCTAATTTAAACAAGTGCTGCTTTCATGAGACGAATCTAGCTGCTCATTTGCTCTCTTGATATCATTTTCAGTGCCTTCATCTTGTAACGTAACTGGGATCACCGCATCTATATATCTGGTGCAATGCCAAGTTGACCCTAAAACTGTCATTTTCTTATGAAGTAATATACATTCAACTATGGTGCAACATGCTTATTTCAAAAGGCAATATATTATTTTTTTTATCACTGAACTGAAACTGGAAAAAATGGGAACGTTGACTGGTTTGCTCAGCCCTTGACATTCCTTGAATTAAAAAGAATCAACTGTAGATGATCCATGTAAAATTTTTTTTTAAGCTGAAAGGGAGGGTAGTCCATTAAGCAAGGACCTTAGAAGTACAACATTGCACTGTTACTAGCTGGCTATATAAAGCTGTCACTACTTTTTGCAAAAATGTATATTGAGGAAAGGGACAAATTTGTGAAAGTGCATTTTAAGTGGTCTCTGAAAATTTGTAAATAATAATTATAAAAACTGCAGATGTTGAACCATGCAAGGTTGACGTATTTTGGGAAAAAACCATTGTCAGGAGTGTGGTCCTTAAAGTGTTAAAACAAAGATTTTAGAGAGCAGCGATTATCTACTTTGAGTTTTTTTTTAACTCTTTGTACGGTAATGTACATTTCCTGAGTTACTGCACTTACTTTAAGGAAGTGAGTTTGTATAGTGTATACATAGACTTATTGAAAATTTGACTCGTTTATCAATTTAATCTTTTTAAAATTCATTTTAGGGGGAGCGGTGGCACATCTGATAGGGCAGCTGGCTACCAAGTCAGAGGTCCGAGTTTGAAACCCAGTCGGGCCAAGTCAAGTTTTCATTGCTCCTCTGTGTCCACTTAGCACTAAAAATGGATATCTAGGTCTCTTAAGATGGGCGAAAGTAATGGCGGCGAGTAAAGCAATGGCAAAATGCCCTATGCTAAGAACAATCAGGACACCACTCCTGGTTCCCCAATGCTTGGAATGAGCATGGGATCCACTTTACTTTTTTAAAGCTTATTTTATGCCTTTGTAAAAAATGAAACGTCCCTAAATTTTGAGAAATTAATTTGAAATTTGACACTCTAAGCCTTACTATTGTGCTCATTATTGTTTACAAATCTTCAGTTCCAGTCATTTTTTGAAATTGATAGTATACATGGTAATGGGCCACAGTGCAAGATTCCATGAGTCAATGGATTAGACACTGCATAAAAAACAGTTATTATTCACTTCTGTCCTCAACCTAAATGGAAAGAAAATAATCTTCCTTTCCAAAACCTTTAGTTAAATTATCACATGAATGATTATGATTTAGACATCCAAATATTAAGTTTACCAAAAATATTATGAACCTTGAAGAACCAACATTTTTTTTCTTATTCCTAACTCACCATGAGCTCCTTGATTTTATCTAATGCTTTGTCTGCTGTACCATTGGCTCTCTCAGATTCATCCAGCAAGTCTTTTAGACGACTGGTGATCTGCTCCAGAAGGTCTTGCGTATTGTTTGTCTCAATGTTTTTCTCAATTAATTCTTTTATTCGCTCTGACAACTTCTCAGCCTCCCTGTGTATTGTGGAAAGAATTTTGAACACGTTCGATTTATGGCATTTATGAATTTTAAAAAAAGACTGGAAATGAAGAGGAAAACTAAATAAACAATTAATAAAATTATGAAAAGGCAGTGTATACATTTCATACTTTTTTTTTTAATTTGCTCATGGAATCAGCTATGTTGATGATGAGGATGATGATAATAATAACAACAACGAAGACGATGATGATAATAATCATAACAACAACAGCAACAACAACAACAACAAGAAAAACAAAAACAAAAACAAAAATAATTATAATAATAATAATGATGATGATAATAATAATAATAATAATAATAATAATAATAATAATAATGATGATGATGATGATGATGGTGATAGTAATAATAGTATTAACAGAAATATCAATGCTGTAGATAATGTATATATAGCACCTTCCCTGCCAGAATCACCACAAGCTGCTGATATAAATATTATTATGTATCAGGAACAATTATAAAGAGTTGCAAGTCACAATTTCAACATTTATTATCATTTATCACATTCCCTTTATAATCATAAAAACTAGGTATAGATATTTAATTCTGTGCATTGCAAAAAAAATAAAAAAAAAATTATATAACCAGGCACACATACACAGAGTAAAATGAATTTAAATGCATTAAAAACTGTCAGGTTATGTGGTATTTTACTCGTTAGGAGTGGTATTGTTATCAAAGCTATAATATTCCAAATGTAAATAATTTATGCATTATGTTACAAAGTGCATACTCCATGACACATCACTCAAAATTGTATAAATTAAATTGATTTGAAACATTTATGACATTAATTTAACATTTTCACAGATCAAATTAATGATTTTTAGGATACTCATTTTGATCCTTTAAATAGCATATACACTGTACTTCAATTCGTTCTTTTTAAAATTTCCTCTTAGTTTCTAATGTGAGTCCCATGATTTTCATTTTTGTCCTTTTTGAATTGTCTTTAAAACTAAGTTAAAACATGCCCTTCATAATAACTTTATTTCCTACACTTTTTCCGCATTTTTAATCACAGTGACTAATAGTTGCAAGACATTCTAAAAAAGGCACAGATAATGCCATGATTTACCAAAGCACTAAAAGTTAAATTACAGGTTTGCAAATGACTTACAACGAGTGCCAAAAGTGTACATATTTTTTAAAATCCAATTTTTTAAACATCTAGCTCAATATCATATCTCTTTTTTATAACAATTTCAATATCTCTCTCATTAAAAAAGTACAAAAAAGAGAAACAGAGGAGAAGGAAATGTAATTCACGTACATGTTTTCTTTCAAGGTAGCTTCATCCTGTGGTTTGAAATCTCTATTTGAGATCTCCTGCAGAATGTCCTTTGCAGTTTGCAATGCAATGCTTATATTAAAACCCTCAAACTTGCCGTGCAGGTTGTCAGTCAAATTCTTGATGTAGTCCACTAGTCCTACAAAAGAAAAATATAGGAATGAATAATAATAATAATAATAATATGCTTATTTGAATAAAATGGGATGAAAGCGCTCTATTTTTACAAGGAACTTTGAGCACCTACAATGCTGTTTCAATCCTTCTCGAACATCGTGTTGTTGTAGAATTGCACCCTGACGACATCCGAGAAAGACCTAAACAGTGCTGTAGGTACTTAAAGGACAGGACAGAATGAACGACTAGGTGAGGCAAACTTATATATATATATATATATATATTATATAGACAGATCTATATATCAAGGCATTACATTCTTCTCACAACATCAAAGATATTTATCAACTGATTGGTTTGTTGAAACTTATTCTTTGACTGAGCTATTCAAAGAAAGGCAGAAATACACAGAAAGATGCGGACTGACAGGCAATAAGACAGTAGAAGTAACAATAAGTAACAATTGACAAGTAAATTGTCAAAGTGGCAAATATATATAGGCAGATATAGGCTGTTCAGCGAAAGTCAGATATGTTAATATGAAATTTTAAAACAACCGATTGGTTGATTAACAAATATACAAAGAATAACTTCAAGTTCTTCTATTTAGATAGCATGGGTAGTAGTAAAAATTTGGGGTAATAAGGAGAGAAAGAGAGATGGACAGGAGAAAGAATGAAGGTATCTTTACATATATAATAATTATGAAAATCAACTTAGTTCAATATTAAAAAATATAGTTATTACAATGAAGTATTCGTCCAGTTGTGTGCAGTCAGTTTTTGTAAGAGCTAACACAGGGCCAGGATTATTTTTAATCTCTTTTTTTTACGCCAGACTGATCAGATTGGAAATTATCAAGACAGGATTAGTTTGGGAGCAAACTCATTTAGATCATGATTTGTTCAATTGCTCCCAAACTAAGAGTCTAAGACCAGAATCATCTACAAACTCTTTGGCTTAATGCCGGATAAAGAAACTAGAAGCGCAATATTTACTTTTTCAGTGCTTATGGAAAAGTGTATAGAAAGACAAAAGATCTTCATCCCTGCATCATTTATTATTCTAGGGCCTTTGAAAAAGTAAAACATGAAGAGCTGTTTCATAGGCTAGAAAAATTAGACATTGATGGGAAAGATCTGAGGATACTTAGAAATCACTATTGGGACCAATTTGCATCTGTAAGAACTGAAAGATAACACAATGATTTGAAATCCATCATCAGAAGTGTATGGCAGGGATGCACAATGCCTCCTGCTCTGTTTAACCAATACAGTAAAATGATCTTAAAGAATCTTGATGATATTTCAGACTTAAAAGTAATGGGGAAAATCTTAATAATCTCAAGTATGCAGATGATAGTTTTAATAGCAGAATCTTATGAACAACTTCCAAAACTTTTAGAGAGTTTTAGAGAGGGAAACAATGGGCCTATCTTTGAATGTGGACAAAAATGGAATGGATGGTCATCTCAAAGAAATCCTCTTACCCCAAATGCAATCTTATTCACAAAAGTGAATGAAATCAAACAAGTTACAATATTCAAATATCTTGGCTACTTGATAGCATCAAGTGGTAGATGCACAAGTAAAAGAATAGAAGGAGCAAAGATACATTCAAAAAATGAAACCAATACTGACAAATATAAAGCTAAAATGGAAACCAAAATAAAGGTAATGAAGACTTATGTATGGTGAGTACTATTATATGGCAATAAGTGTTGGACACTAATCAAGGAAACAGAAAGTAGATTAGAAGTAGTAGAGATTTAGTTTATCAGAAGAATGATGAAGATATCATGGATGTTAAAAACTTTGCAGTAGAGGTAGAGAGATGAAAACTTTTATTGAAAGCTTTTAGTCATGGGCAATGGGTAATAGTATTAACATTTTCATAAGGTTAACTGACAACAGGTTTGGATAGAGGCACTTGATCGCCAAAGTCTATTCCAGAGAAGTCACCTAAAACTAAAAATTGGCTTTTAGACATCCTAGTAATAAAATCTTAACAAAAAACCATTTAAAAGATTCACTGTGGCTGAAAAGTTAAATACAGACAAAAACGCACAAAAACTTTTCACTTGTTATTTTAATGATGAATATATATTATTTTACTTGATTTGTGTGATTAATATAAAATCAGTTGAAAATTTCAAGTCTTACTTCTGATGTCATCATACGTATTTTGCAAATCTTTCTCCAGGTCGATAATATTTTTCAAAAGATGGGCTGCATCTTCCTTCCTCTTGCAAGCAATAGCACCTACAGATTCCAGCTTCAAAAGAAATAGCAAAATTGAAACTAAAGAAAATGAATCCACTATTATTAGATTTCTTATAGAACTTTCAATACACAAAAAGTGCAGATAAGTTTGGTATAATGCTATGTCATAAATAACTCAAGTGTTTTTATTCCTTTAAACATATTAACAATTTTGGCTCTTTGTTCATGATCATATTTGGCATAATGCTATGGCCATTAAAAAAATTATAGAGATAGAACCATCTGTGTCAGATGTTAAAAGCAATGATGACAACTTTATGACCTGGATGATAATGAAGATAAAATATCATATTAATTTATAAATATAAATATAAATTAAAAAAAAAAAGAAAAAAAAGCAATTAATGCAAATTATGATGTAGGTGGATGACCAGGATGATCCTGAAATCGGACATGCAGACCATAATGATATTTGTATAAAAAATAGGTAAGAATTCTGATTACATAGCAAATGGTGACAAAAAAAAAATTATAATAAAAACGCATGCAATGGCTGCTTAAAAAAGGAAGACAAACAAAACAACCAAGAGTTTTTCCTAGGCTATAAAACCTCAGTGAAGAAAAGACAAAAAAAAAAAAATTACCGACTACGTAAAACTGTTGTTTGTTTAAAAAAGTTTTTTCAACACTAAACAAAATGAATCTGACAAGCGAGAACTGCAAAGGTAAAGGAAATCATTTAAATAAAAACTGGAAAAGTCAAAATACCTAATATTATTTTGAAAATTAGAAGATGCCTGCATTTTTTGTGTTAGAGTACCTAAAGGGACCATCTCCCCCTTATATAATCCATAACTTTGATTTTTCTTAAAAATTAAGTATTTGAAAAAAAATTCCTTTGAACATCCAACTTAGACACTTAAATCCTATGAAAACGATTAAGTATCGTCATCTTAAAACAAATCAGTTCCTTACCTGCCTTTATCTTTTTATTTTTTCTTTGGCACCATTTAATTATCTTTGTTTAAATTAATAAAAGGAGATAAAAATATGTGGAGCCCCAAAAAACTAAAATGATTAATTTTTGGGAGATCTGATTTGAAGCACATTGAACAATTGGGCTAGTTTTTAGTTTTACAGTTTATCTGCGTTTATTGTGGCATTTACTTTTTTAAAAAAAGAGGCTTTATTATTTAGCAATTTTAAGGGTGGAAAATATCTGTTTTTGCCTGAGACGATCCTTAAATATATAATGTTATTTATTTAACATAAGAAACAGATAAACAAAGAAAGTGATTTCAAAAAGGTGTCATTTTTTAATTTGATTTTGTGAAAACACTGGTAATAATGTGTAGAGTAAACATGGGTAAAACAAAAATCAAGAATTGAAGCATTTGGAATCCATTATGACCGCCAACCTTTATTTTAACATTTACAACAACAACAACAAAAAAAAAACAACAAAATTTGATAAAACTAAGCAAGCACATTAATACATATATTCATATTATCGGTTAAGCATCAAATAAAAAAAAGGGGAGGGGGGAGAGGGAAGGAAAAGAAGGGGAAAAAAACCAAAAACAAACAAGTAGTAAATGGCAATGAGACTGAACTTGATAAACTTTAGAACAATGGGAATGACACAAGAAATGTTTTACTCAATTCTAAGCGCATATGTCAACAATGCAAAGCTGCTAGATGCCAAGACCTTAAGAAAAATCAAAGCATTGTTGAGCATCTTGCTATGCAAAATTAATGAAAGTTTTGAAAAGAAATAAAACGACAACTTTATAGACTAATAGGTACAATTAAAGGTATCAAGAATAAAATTCTTCTTTTTTTCAAAATGTTGTGGAAACTAGTAAGGAAATACGAAAAGAGATAGAATTTCTACTGTTGTCATTCTCTCTCAACAAACAAATAAATAAATAAATAAATAAATAATAATAATAATAATAATAACAACAACAATGATTATGATATAAATGATAATGATAGTTACAATAATAATAATAATTCATGATGAGTTTATGGCCTTTCAAATAATAAAATAACACACGTTCAGTTAAAAAACAAAATATGGTGTTGATGTGAGAGCTTTGGTTTGAGTCAATTTAGGAATCAGATAATTAAAAATTTTCTCCTTTTAATGAAGCCTATTCAAAAATATCATTGTGCAGATAAATGCAAAAAGAAGTGGCCTTTAAATTCGATTCTTCTATTTACTCTTTTTCTCGTGCAAACTGCTTTTGAACTTTTTTTTTTAAGCAAGGACAACTTCAGTCTCATATAATTATACCACTAAAAAGCTGAGTCAAAAGCGTAGTTAGGAACTGGTGCTAGAAATTGGTGCTTCAGAACAGCATTATGATAGTGAAATAAAAACCTACAGGATTTTTAACTTAAGAGGATACAATTATCTTCTTTCTAATTAAATGAAAACTTAATAGATTGGCCCCACATTTATGCAATTTGCCAATATGAAAACATAGATATCTTTTTTCCTCCAGCCACCTAAATTAAATTTAAATAAATCCTCCTTTTCCCTCTCACTCGATTTAATGTTTTCCATAGACTGAGCAAAAAAGATAAAAAAACGAGCCTGTGAGAAAGCTAATAATGACATGGAACCTATTGTCTGCCAAAAATTTGCAAAGTAAAATAGAAACCTTTTTCACAAATGAAGAAAAAAACATCCCTCAAATGAATAAACAGCAAAGCAAGGTTTATTTCAAGCAATTATATAAAACCGATAAACATTTTAATGTATACATGTCTCTAATCACCCATGGAAGGGCCAGATGCAGTACACAAGATGTTTAAATATTTCATATAATTTTAAGATTTTGAAAAGCCATTTCATAATAAATCAAAACTGTCAAAAAAAAGTGTCCTTGAGTGAAAAAGATGACCTATAAGTGTTAATCTGATAACATACAAAGACAAAACACCTTACTTGCATAATGAAACTTAAGAGCTTGTGAAACAGTCTCTCAATGTGATGATTTATATTTTCAAACTTAGTAAGGTGCTGCTAATATTTCATATATACATAAACCAAACCAAATAAACAAACAAACAAAAAATTTAAAACTCTTTGTGGGACAAAAGCCTTTGATATTCATACGGATTTTTCAGGTAGCAATTTAAATTTTCAAAGAATAAAGAATGTGAAGAAAAAAAAATATATGAGTCTACTTTTGGGATACCACTTTAAAAAGTTTGTAGTTCACAACTCATCGTTTAACACAAAGGATTTTATTGCACTGTCTTAGAATTGCTTAGTGCCTACAAAAATGTTTATTGTCACATAGTATAGCTCAGGCAACACAAACTCGTATGCTTTGAATATAAAACCTTTATTCTTTTGCAACGTTGCCTGTTTTTTTCAGTTTTTTTAAAAAATATAAATAAGGTGTTTTTCATTTCATGATCAAATTTTACTTTCCTTTCCTATTTTCATTCACTTACAGAATCTAATGACTAATTGACTGGTTCTAAATATCCTGCAAATGGCCCTTGACAGATAGAACAAAAACAGAAGCTGTCATACAAATCTACTCACAACATAAAAAAAGGGGCGAAGGCTACATTATGGGAAAATGTTTAAGCCAGGGAGTAAAAGAAGGAAGACCCAGCTCGCTATTGCTTACCTTTCTTTCACAGGTATAGAGAGTCTAAATAAAATATCAGGAGAAAGAAATAATCAGATCTACAATACTGATAACAAAGAGAAATAGCTGCCAATTCTCGAAATGGGTAACAAAGATGAAAGTAAGAAAATTGAATTATGATACATTTATGCTTAGCAAAAGATAACAGGAAAGGTTTTAATAATAATGCTATGCATATGGCCGACCAGATCTCTCAAAAATAGGGGTATATACATTTAAATTTCGTATATGTGTCCACAAAACCTCTGTGGTATTATCAAAAGTGATCTTTCTTCTGTGCAAATCTGAAAACGCTCAACACTGTGCTGAAACAAATGAGAGCTATAAGATATCGTGAAAGTCTGAAACCTTGTGTTTTATGTCATGGTTTTCTTCAAAAAAGCATACCCTGTACATTTCAGTTTGATTCCAAACTTTAAGAAATGGTCAAAATGTGATGTGTTCTGTCTTTCTGGGGCATACAATAACCTTAAGGTTATATTTTAAGGGTTTAATTTGATATTAATTTTATGTCAATTGGATACATGTTGGCTGTGATATACTAATCTGAGCCTTGATGAAATGTACACTGCTGAAATCCATTGTAATTCGAGAAAATTGAAGTTAATACTTTAATAGCCACCAGTATGTTCTAATAATGCTAGACAAAACTTTGCAGTAATTCTTAATTACAGTGTTTGATACTCTCACAAAATGTCACACTATTTCATTTAGTCAATTAAATTCTACAACACATTTTACATTTTATACAGCCTGTCTTTGCTAAAGCCAGTTTCAACTTGCAGACACAGGAGAAGCTATCTGTCTCTTCTAGCTCAGAATAGCATTTAATTCTGCATTCCCTACGAAATCTAAAAAATAAAACAGTTTCCTCCCCTTTTCTTTCCTTTGCATAGCTGATTCTGTCCTTACATAACTCAATTTAGACTATCAGTCTAGAAGGACAGACCAGTTGCGCTAACGTCAGCCTGTTGTAAACTACATTATAGATCAATCTCTTATTTGCTAGCTAGAAGACATCTTTTTTTTACTTGTTTTCCTTAGTTTGGATTGTCCAGATTTCTAAATTGATACCCAAAAGGAGGCATATTCATAAAGTTTGGGTTTTCACAGTTACAGTAACACCTCAAAGCTATAATGTTGGCAAATTAGCATAAACAAACTTATGGTAAAAAAAAAAAAGTCATGATCAGAGAATAATTTGTTAAAGCTCTGGGCCATTGCTTAAAAAATAGTCTTCCTAAGGTATTTTTAAGTAGAGATTCATTATTAATTTTTCTAGAAAGATAATTTAATAAAAATAACAGAATATGCAATAACAAATTTTGACCAAAAAAATAGTTGGTTAACTTTACAGCCAGATATCTCAAAACAGGTCCTGGTACCTTATGATTTGAACCGTCAGAACATGGCACAAAACAATGAGGAGGTATGTTTTTTGAGAATGGTGAAAAGAAACACACTCGGTAGATTTGGAAAAAAGTTTCTTCCTTTTAAATTTTTAAATGATAAAATAAACAATAATCATTGCATTTCATTTGTTTTTTTACTGCTTGAGTCGAAATCAGAACGATCAAATGCAATATGAGGGGGAAAAATCTGGTACCATATTTATCAAATTCTTTATATCAGCCTTTTTTTTAAGTGAATGTGACTTTTGATCCAAACAAGATTACTTAAATAAAAAAAAAAGTTTTTTACATTGACTGGGTGTATCCTTGTAAATACTCTCCAAGAAAATGAAAAATGGAAAAGCCACAGGACCAGATAATATACCAGTTGAAGTAATTGGAGCATAAGATAATTTAGGAATAGATCTAACAACAAAACTTCTTAATGCAATAATATGTGAAAGCGGTACAATTCCAGAAGATCTTTGTAAATCTGTTTTTACAGTACTGCCTAAAACACCCGGAGCAACAGAGTGTGAACTTCATAGAACAATCAGTTTAATGAGCCATTTTACAAAAAATACTGTTACGCGTTTTGATGCATAGAATGCGCAAGAGTCTAAGACTAGAAATATCTCCAAAACAGGCCTTATGCCTGATAAAGAGACTAAAAACACAAAATTCACTTTGTCACTGCTTATGGAAAGATGCATAGAAATGCAAAAAGAACTCCACCTCTGCTTTATTGATTTTTTGACAAAGTAAAACATGTAGAACTGTTTTGTATGCTAGAAAAATTACACATCGATGGGAAAGATGTGGGAATAATTAGAATTTTTTACTGGGA
>BLXT01007118.1:395015-430916 GCA_019648995.1 Plakobranchus ocellatus | reverse complement strand
CCTGATCTTTTTAACCTATATAGTGAAATAATCTTAAGGAATCTTGCTGATATTTCAGGCTTAAAAGCACATAGAGAAAACTCAACAATCTCAAGTATGCAGATGACACACTTTTAATAGCAGAATCTGGTGAACAATTCCAAAACTTTTAGAGAATGAAAGAATGGGCCTTTCTTTGAATGTAAATGAAACGGAATGTATGGTCATCTCAAAGAAATCCTCTAACCTCAAGAGCCATCTCGTTAGCAAAGGCATACGAATCAATCAAGTTAAAAAATTCAAGCATCTAGGTTACCTGATAACATCAGATGGAAGATGCACAAGTGAAATAAGTAAAAGAATATCTATGGCCAAGCATACATGAAACCAATACTGGCAAATAGAAACATAACTATGACAACTAAAATAAGGGCAATTAAAGCATATGTATAGTCAGTACTTTTGTGTGGTAGTGAGTGATGACCATAAACCAAGAAACTGAAAAAAACTAGATGCAGTAGAGATGCGGTTTATCAGAAGGATAATGAGATAACATGGACAGAAAAAAGTCCAATGAATTGGTACTGAAAGAGGTTAATCTTGATTGATCACTAATTAAAACCATGAAACAAAGGCAACTATAGTTTTAAGAACATATTTGCTGACACAAGGGTTTAGAACACTTAGCAATCACTGGAAAGATTGAAAGTAAATGCAATAGAGGTAGACAGAGAACAACTAGTATTGAAAATCTTAAGTCATGGGCAATAGGCAGGGATAGCAATAACAACTTTATAAAGGTTAACTGAGAATAGGTTTGAGTGGAGAAACATGATTGCCAATGTTTGATGATGATTTACTTTTGTAACCTTTATTTTTTTATAGATTTCTATGCATTCCGAGTTGTAGCTTAGTTATCAATTAAAAGATAAAGTGAACAACGAAGTTCTAGGATGCCAGCTTTGTTCAAAGTGTCAAATGTGAGGTGGTGTTACCAAACAAAGTGATAGAGTGGCTCTTGTTCTTTCATAACAGATCACCAACAGAAATGTATACGTAAATATTGAAACTTATACCAAGTTCTGTAATGGCGATGTGATTATTCTTCATATTAATTGATTTTACTCAATTCTTCCTCACCCAAATTGATGCAAAAATATTTCTTTTTAATTTAAATGAAAAACAAGATAATCATATGAGTTCAGTTCTATGGGTAACCATTAACTTAGGATCTATAGCTTGAGGAATGTATGGAGTTCCAAAAATTGATGAATTTTAATTTTAAAAGGTCACCGTAAAGACCTCTATAGAAATTCATAAAAAAAGAACATGATTATAATCTAGCAGTAAATCTATTTAAATCTAGATACTAGCACTAGCATTCTTGAAAAGAACAGGAAAGATCATAACAAGTAAAATGACAGGTCAAAGCGAGCTTATAATTTTGAAGTAGTCAAGAATTACTTACCCTGTTGATCAAGTTGTCCGCAGCTGTATCTAGAAACCAAACCTCTCTGGTCAAGTTCTTCACCTTGACTCCACCTGCCTGCTGTACCAGTGAGTATCGTTTCTAAAGATAAAATTATATACTGTTAAAATTGTGCTGGCTGATTTAAAATCCTATTTCTTAAGAAAGTAATAGGTACAAATAACAGAACTTTAATTACATGATGAAATGATGATCAAGAACTGCTCTTGCTGGCACAGACTAGCCATTTATCCTCTTCATCTCGTTACTGCCTGGGTACTCCTGGATGTCATCTTCAGTTGCATCTGCTAAACAATGTGAAACTAAACATGTAACCTTATCAATTTTAAATTGATGAGAAGAGTAGTGGAGCCCAGTAGGACTAAAAATAAGATCTGCCAAAGGTAAAAGCTCCTGATTAGGCCAATGGTTATCTCAGACCCCACTGTCTTGTGGGTTAGTTACAAAACAAAGGCTAGTAGGGAAGAGTCTGCACATAAACCCACAGGAGGCAAGGGGGAAACACTGCTGTAATTTACTTATTAGGACAATGGATATCCATACAGCCCCAATACCTCGTGGATTAGTTACAAAACAAAGCCTTGCAGAGAATCTGCACTGCTGTAATTTCCCAAGAAAAGTCACATTTCCAAGCTTTACAGGGATCTCAGTTTTCAACATTATAGGCTTTGTGATTTAAATCCCAATGCCTTGTTTGGCAGGGATAGCCATGTGCAGCAGGTGGCTCCTTGTCATCATCCTATGTCTTCTTGAAAAGTTAATATCAAATAAATATTACAAGTAGAAAACATGGAATGTGTGCTCATTACACTAAAAAGGAAAGCTAGATCATGTTGATCTAGAAATGGACAGAATGAACCTAAACATCATAGAACTTGCTAAGGTAAGAACAAAAGGGGCAGGTTTCGCTCAACTAGATAGAAAAATGGTCATTTACTTACAGAAAATGGTCATTTACTTACATGGAAATACACATGAAAGAAGCATGGGTTCCTTATTTGATGAAAGAACAGCAAAAAGTCTGGGATGTTTGTGTCCAATTTTAGATATTAGTTTTTAGATTTTAGTTTTAGCTAAACTGGTTCCCTAATCATGACAATAATGGGTGATTTCAATACAAAAGGTGAGGTTGAAAGGGTAGAGGATTTTGAGTCCTGTGGCATAAGGGACACTAAATGAACAGGGAGAAACGTAATTGAATGGGGCCAAATCAATGATTTTTCCATCACAAATACTTGGTATCAAAATCATTCTAGATGACACTGGACATGGAGGAGCCCTGGTGGTAGAAGTAGAGGCAAAATAAATCATATTCTCATTTTAAAACGATTCTGTAATGGTATCAAATCATCCAAATCACTGCCAGAAGCCAAATGTGATTCAGACTACATCCCAGTCATGTATAAGTTTGAGATAAAATTTTAAAAATTAAAAAAGGCAAAGGCCAATGCTAAATTTCAAATGATTTTATGGAAACCGGACAAAAAAGCTAAGAAACACAATTGTTGTCACTGTGCAAAACAAGCATGAAACTCTAAACAACATCTCAGAGGTAGGAGAACTATGGTCATAAATGAAAGAGTCACTTAATAAAGTCATAGAGAGTCATATCCTTCAAAAGTATACAATTGAGGATAAGAAAGAGACCAATATAGAAACATTAGATTTGATGGAAGAAAGGCACAAATAAAAAAAAGAAGAAGCCAAACACAACGACATTAAAAAAAAAAAAGATAAAATTAATGAGGCAAAAGAAGAATGGATTGATCAACAATGTCAGGAAGTAAAGCAAAGTTTAATATAGACAGTAAATTTATGGATGCTAAAATTAACAATGTGATTGGAAAAAAAATAGCCTTGGCTGATTCAAGTCAAAAAAATGGAATCATATCAATGGACAAGAAGGAAGTACTGAACACATGGTCAGAATATGTTGAAGATCTTCAAATATGATAGTGATGAAAAACCTGAATTTAGGAAAAGCCTACAGGTAATCCCATTATCTTTTTAGTAGAGGTAAAGACAGCATTTGAGAAATAAAAAAAATGGATAGGCCTCAGGACCAGATAATATAAACTTTTTGAGACTCATTTGCCAGCACAAGTTTTAGAACACCTAGCAATCTCAGGAAAGATTGAAAGCGTACATAGTAGACATAGAAGGAAAATAAGTTTTATTGAAAGTCTTAACTCATTACGATATATAATGGTAGCAAAAACGATTTTAAAAGGTAAACTGAAGACAGGTTTGAGTGGAGGGACATGATCCCCTATGACTGTTTAAGACGAGGTATCTAAAAAAAATAAACTGCCTGCATGCCTATCCCATCTCTCTCTCTTTCTTCCCCTCCCTTAAAGAACTGTATACTCTTTGTACATGCAAAGCATCCTTTTTAACAGCCATGATCACAGAGAAAAAAAATCCATCATCAATTTTTGACAGACTCACCCTAAGCTCGTCAACAGCTTTCTGTATTCTAAGGAGATCCTCCCAAGGGTACACAGCACCAGATGTGTCAAAAGTCAAGAGTGGTATAGTTATATTGGAAAGGTCATCCAACAGTACCCCAGTACAACCAGTATAGCAAGCTGGAGTATGAAAATAATTTTAAAAAAAGGATAAATTGGACATATTATTTCCTTAAAAATACCTGACACTTTAAAAAGATATTACTGATCAAGATATACAAAGCAGCCTGTGTAATCTGAAAAGAATAGCTCATAAAAGCCTGAACCTCTATATTTCTTTCACTATATGGAAAATACTGTAAATCATGCTTATTGAGTAGACCTCCTCGTTTCTTCAATTCTATTAGTATATCCAGAGATCTGTTTTCTTGAGTACAATAGTGAAAGCTTTCTCTTCTATAGCCTTACCTTTAGACTGCAATTTTGCTGTGGACTTGCAAAGGTCATAGATTCCTTGTAAAGTTTAATAAAAATATTCTCTGCATCATCTTTCAAACTCAAATATCATACAAATATAACTATTCTGCTGTTTCCTTCAGATATGTTAATTAAAAACAGATGCGAATTCAAATAAATCTTGATTACCTAGCTCAATGGCATTGCAGCCAGCCTCTTTAAATGCAGGCACCACATCCATGACAGGAATTACCCAAATTCACACTAAGTTTCAAAGTTCCACATTAGAACTGAATTCAAAACATTCTACTCACAGACACATCTTCCACTCTGCACACCAGCAGTAAGATCTGTGCACACCTCACAAGTACGGCCAGATATTCCTGAAAGACAAGGGCATTGTCCTGAAATGGGATCACACTCTCTGCTGGTTGATCCTTCAGGATTACATCTACATGGCTTGCAGTTGTCACCCACTTTTTGAGGATTGCCATAATAACCAGGGGCACACCTGGAAGTACAAACAAACAGATATTAGGCTTTATATGGAGAAAAGAGCTAAAGAGGAGAAAAGCTAATTTTATTTAATCACAAATTTTGTGGTGCAAACCCATATTATTTTCAGCCAAACTTGGGAATTTTTTAGCATGCTGAAAATAATTCAATTGATCATAATTAAAAAAAAAAAGTTAACACAAAGAAGATCTGAGTAAATTGGAAAGGGTTTTGGGGGGAAGATTTTTTTGGGGGGGGAGGGGGGCGTGGGAATTGGGAAGGGGAGAGCGGAGGTTTCACATGCTTGAACTCATCCTTTCTTATGTATTTTATGTACGCAATTGGTTGGAGCGGTGGCTCATCAGGTAGGGCAGTTGGCTACCAATTAAAAGGTCCGAGGTTCAATTCCAAGTACGGTCCAAATCAGATTTCCATAGCTCCTCTGTGTTCACCCAGCACTAAATGGGTAGCAAGGTCTCTTAAGACTTGGTGAAAGTA
This sequence comes from Plakobranchus ocellatus, assembly GCA_019648995.1. Taxonomy (NCBI): domain Eukaryota; kingdom Metazoa; phylum Mollusca; class Gastropoda; family Plakobranchidae; genus Plakobranchus; species Plakobranchus ocellatus. The sequence continues at coordinate 425,591 of BLXT01007118.1, read as the reverse complement.
AAGGTGGCGAGGAAAGTAATGGCAGACTACCTCATAATGTGGTATGCCAAGAAGAATCAGGACCCTACTTCTGGTTCCCCGATGCTTGGATTAAGCATGGGACCCACTTTACTTTTATGTACATAAGTAGAGTAAAGTACATTGTATTAAGATTTGTACACAATAATTAAAAAAAAAAAAAAAACAAGAAGAATTACTTTAAAATACAATCAATCCATAGAAAAATCAATGCTTATAATTCTAAAAATCTTTTACCGTACTTGATTTATGATTCCCTACCTAATTGAGACAAAAAAAAAAATAAAGAATATTATTAAAGTATTATTTAAATGAAGTGATTTCAAATTCGACTTGAAAGAGACAATGTGAAAACTTTGAGTGGATAACCAACCTTTCACAACGCACACCTTGATAGCCTGGTGGACAGGCAGTGCATCTAAGACCATAGGTTCCATTCTGACAAGTGGGACTGAAACTGATTGTGATAAGAAATAAAGGCAATTTTAATAAGAAAAGGATAAAAACAGCAACAGCAACAGTAATGTATTTTTTCTGTTTTTTCTTCTAAAACTGCATTTACTTCTACAATGAATCATATTCCTTCTATTATTGCGGCTGCTGCTAAAATTGCTATTTCCGCTTAATGTGCCACAGCAACTAACACTACTCCCACCACTATTACAATCATTATTTCTATTATCATCTAATAGAAGTAATATAACACGTTTTGCTCTAAACCCTTCTTCAAATCTTCAAATGAGGAATAAAATAAAGTTAGTATGTTTTTAGCATATTTCTCTCCATGTCCTCAAAGCATGCCTTTGGCTCCTCAGAAGAACCAAGTCATATGTTCCCATTTGAGAGCCAAGACTAAGTGTTCCAGATCCAAATATTAGAGTCGTTCTTTGCTGAAAATGCAGCCCGTGTCTCACCTCTGATGGGTGACCAATTTTTTGATGATCTTCGAAAGTTATTTGGTAAATTAACATGTCAAGATGCAATAAAGTATTATTTCTTATATTATTTCTTATACCATTATACTCACAAACTCGAGATTTATGTATTGATGAGTTTAATTTATTCAAATATGACTGGTAGAAAATCTTTCGAACACAACAATGATGACAATCCACATTTGGCAAACCCTCATTAATGCTACCACTACTATTGTTGCTGCTGCTGCAACTACTACTACTACTACTACTACCGCTACTACTACTACCACTACGACTATTAGTACTATTACTACTACTACTACTACTACTACTACTACTACTACTACTACTACTACTACTACTACTACTTCTATTACTACTACTACATCTACTACTACTACCAAGAGCACTGTGACATCATCACGATTTATAATGATATTTAAAATAAAGTAGTGATGGAACAGGCTAACTTTTCTATACTTCTTCACGGTGCTCTCCAACTCTTCCCAACATTCACTTCACTTTTGAAAGCAAAAAGCAAGTGCAAGAAAGACAATTAGGATTTTTGCAGGACTGTATAAAGTTAAACAGACTTTACATCAGTGTAGAAGTATCACTCTGAAGTTACTACACTCGAAAACACTTTTGAAGATCCTTCGTATCAAATCTATAGGTATTAATATAGTCATTGGTACCAAATAAAAAATAAATTTCAAAATCTACAATTATAATATAGATTTGTAAAATAAAAAATGATAAACTAAACAGTATGAGAAATCATTAAATGCTTTATGTAAAACAAAATAAGGCCTTAAATTATTTGTGAAGCTTTGTGATTCCTTCAAAATCTGATTCACCTGTTAGATGGTATAGGTAAAGGACATTCACAAGGGTGGCAGTCTTTGGGGGTACCCTTGGTTGCAGTACCAAAATAACCCTCAGCACATTGCTCACAATTAAGGCCGGTTGTGTTGTGCAGACATACCTGTGCTCAATATTCAAATGGCAGATGACATACACTACACAAAACTTCCATTTACAATTAGCATTCTTCTCTTTTCTCTTTATTGTTAACAGTGTAATAAATAATTTAAAGTAATAATCATGATAAAATATGTTAAAGTGCAAACAAAGTATTGATGCTAGTTTACTATATGATTCCATGTCTCAAATTAATAATCTTGGGATCAAGATACACAAGTAGTTAATAAAACTTACAAAGGTCAACAAAAGAAGAATTGACATTAGGTTGTTATAAGATGACATAATCTTCTTGACTGCTTCTAGCACACATGCAATTAGAAAATTGATAACAGATTTGTCTCAAGAGTATCAATTAATTTAAGTCATTGGAAAACCCAAACTCATTAAGGAAACTCCTCTGGTGCAGAGAATAGAAAAAATAAGAATAGACAGAACAAAACTGAATTATTATTACACATATAGCATGTATACACAGAGCATTAAAGCTTAAGGTTTAGAAAGAAAATTGGATTGGCAAAATGAATTTCAAATATGTATTTCTCAAGTTTTCTCATAATTCACCTATATTTTGTGGGCATATCCTAAATACTTAATGACAACAGTTACAAAGTTATCAGTTTCAATAAATATTCATGCTTGCAGCTTGCTTATGGTATAAAAGTTCTTGCTTAAAAGAAATTACACAAACTATGTGTGCATTTATTTGTAACAATTTAACAGTTTGTATATGTATCTGAATTCTTTATGAGTTATATCAAGAGACTTTGCATTAATCAAAAGAGGAAACTATGCTTTTTTATATGAAAAATTACATAATCAACTCTTCACTATTAGCACATCATATAAATCTTCATTTGTTTATTTACATATTCTCTCTTTTGTTTACCAGCAATGTATGGGAAGTTCATTTTTGTTTTTAGATAATAATATGAAATGTTTTATAACTGTTTTACACTGCTTAGTCTGTGTCTGTTTAATGCATTTCCCTTTTCTCTTCACAGGCAATATCTTCACATTATCAAGTTACTTGAATCCATCTGGTTACCCACCCGACTAAACTGCCTTGATTTGCAATTTTGAAAAGTGCTAATTCTACTAAACGATGCCTAAAGACCAGGAGGACTGACATGTTGATACCTGTTGCTATATTAGTCTGTGGGTATCTTGGGGAACTACTAGTGTGAGTGAACTGAATCAGTGCCACAAATTTTAGAACTGAGCAACTAGAGGCTTGTGATCAGCAAGGATGTATTTGCTGAGCCTAGCTGATACATATTTAGCAGCAAGTGCTTCTTTCTCAATAACACCTTAGTTTTTCTCTGCTGATGTTAGAGATCTGGAGGTGTAGCTCACAAGTCTGTGGGGCCCATCGGGTTGAATTTACAAAATGACCGCCCCTAAACTGCAGGCATCTGAAGCCAAGATTGATTCTTGTCCTGGGCAATAATGAGTGAAGGTGGATGTTCAGGTGAAACTCTGATGTTTTGAAAAAAAATTACCTCTTGTGGGTGATCCCATAGCCACACAGAGTCATGTTTCAGAAGCTCATGTAAAGGCTGTGTTTGTTAGGCTAGCTCTGGTGCAAATGTAGATAACTGATTGGCCATATCCAGAGAATTTTGCAACTGTATAATATTAGCAAGAAAAGGAAATTTAAGATCACCTCAACTTTTTTTAGATTAGCATGGATGCCTTGGTCGTTGATGACATGTCCTAGAAAATGGACAGATGTTTTGGAAAAATTGCACTTGTCATTGATGTTGAGACCTGTTTTCGGAAGGCGCTGAAGGACAATCCTCATGTGCATATCATGCTCTGCTTGGTCAGAAGAATGGATAAGTATATCATCCATGTGGCAGATCACACCTTCAACAGCATGGAGAATCTCAGACGAAATACCAAATGGCAATCGGTTCATTCAAAATCTCCCGAATGGTGAGAGAAGGATTGCTAAAAACCCTGATTTGGAATTGAGTAGCATTTGCCAAGATCCACTTTTAGCATCCAGCTTTGTGAGCACTTTTGATCTTGCCAGGCGTGCTAGTTCTGCATCTACAGAGCAAAGAAGTTGTCCTATGACAGCTTTATTGAGAGCTGTTAGATCAAATTAGATTTTTACTAGAGAATGGTCTGATTTAGAGACTGCACACAATGCCAAACAACTCAATTGACTCCTCATGACACCATCAGCAAGCATTCCGTCAATTTCAGTCTGTCAACCTCAATCTCAATCGTTTTGCTGGTGGACAGGATATCATTTTGGTGAAGATGCTATGTAGATGGACACTAGGGCACAACTTTATGGAATACACTTCTTAAAGTTTACCCAGACTTTTGAAAAGCTTGGGAAACTCAGAGACAAAATCTGTCATCTTTGATAACAGGCTGTGGAGTCTGGCAATCAACTTCAGATGTGAGCATGCTGATCTTCTCAGTAGGCACTGTTGCTGGCCTTTTATGACTTACAGAGTTTCTTAAACTTGTCAGTTTTTAAACTTGAGTTGGGCTTGGAAAAGCCATAGGACATGCAAGGGGGTGTCCCTTGGCACTTATATTTTCTATCTGCTGCAAGACCAACTCTTGCAACAGAAACAGCAGCACACGTCTAGTTTAAAGGTTGATGGAAACACGTTGACATTTAGGACACATGACTTTCCAAGCTTGTGCAGGAACTAGCTATTACTACGTAATGGCTATTGTCATGTAACAACAATAAAAAACAATTCGTACTAAACATGCCATTATGTCACATATAATGTATAAAGGATGAGTTATAGTAGACTGAAATTGGAATAATTAATTATATGATATTAAAGGTAACTTTTTCAGCATCTTCACTTAACATCTCTACCCCTGAAACAAATATTTATAAGTGCATAAATTTCTGTCTCATGGTTTACTTGAAAGATAATTAGAAAAATTGCAGGTGATCACCTGACACTCTCCAGTATAGGGATCACATAACTGGCTGTGTTGAAAACATCTGCATGGTCTCACATAGCCAATGACAATCTCTGGAGTTGACAAGTTAATATCTATTTCAGCTGGAGGTACATGATAGAAGCCACCACCTGGATTCTAAGGATGTAGAGAAAGAAATAGCATGTCAGAAGTGGCTCATCTATATATTTATATGCAAAGCAATTATTTGTAAGCAAAGAACAAGGATTAAAGAATTGTTTGTCCAAGAGCCTCTGCTTTGATATCTGTTTCAATAAATACAGCACACGCAGTAATATGCATTTAAGAACAATGGGTTTTAATTTGCTTAAACCTCAAATATCTTGGGAGGCTTTTACTATATCTTTAACAGTTTTCACTGTTGCATAGCTCATATTTGGCAGATTTTAGATGTTTTAGTCATTTAAATGTTAAAAATGTAAACCCCCAACACTGGTCTTCAGACACAGATAATCTTGAGATCAGAACTAAAGAGTCAGTTCACAAAAGAAATTTTAAGACATATATCTAGTAAAGTGAATCTTTTACTTCTTGATGATGTTTCACATTGCCAAACCAATACTAGGCTATTGTTCTTTCTGAAATAAGACAATTATACTAACTGCAAATGTATACCTGGACATTTGCATAAGATACATTCAAGATATTTGAAGATTCATGAGCTTGCCTGATTTTAGGGCTTTTGGTTTTAAATGATAAAAAATTTCAATCCTGTTTGAAAAGACATTCTCTTCAATTCTTCAAATATCAAATCAAGTGTGTATGAGTAATGTATATATTTTAGGGCCTACCTGACAAGACTCGCCACTATATCTATTGGGACATTCACAGATCTCCACACCTATTGCTCGCTCTGTTGTGTTAACTCCAGGATCTATGGGAACTGCACGCTGAATAGATATATTCTCAAGTCTAATACGGGAAAATAGAAAAACCGATTTTTTTACAAAAAAGAAGGAGCACATGCTGCATATGTTGATCATTAACGCACATTCACATACAGTTTTTTTAAATCCTAGTCTTTTGAGATTTTACGAATGTAAGAATACATAGATTAAATTAATTGCCAAAAATAAGTTCTTATTTATGAACACTCATTACAAGTCGTTTGCAATAAATGTGTACTGCAATAAGTGTAATATATAAGAAGGAAGATGTAAACATTTAGGGGCATTTGCCAATCTCTGTTTTTTACAAAGTTCTTATAGTGCTCTACATCCCTTAGTTTCTGTGATACTAATGTAGAAACAAAAACAGCATTAATAGAAGACACAGTTGAAAGAAGCAAGAGAGAGAGCAAGGTAGCCCTTCTCCATGCTACGTCTGTCAAGTATGATGTTTTTCTAGGTTGGCATAAAGAGGAGACTATAGTATCTACGATGGGGTCTAGAGCAGGAATCAAGTCAGTGAGGGAAGAGAATGAGTAATAGAAAGTACTAAATAAATGATAAATAAATAAATAAATCAAATAACCAAGTATATGAAGAGAGAAAAAAATACGCGAATGGCTAGAACAAATCAATATAAGCAGGAACAGGTAAAAAAATACAACAATCTAAAATGAATAGATTAAACTTTAACAAAACAGAGAAGGTTTTTTTAGTATGAGTAGCTGGGGAATTAGAGGAAAGGATCAGAAGGAGATGGGAGAAAGAAAGGGACAAGAGGAGGATGACAGACAGGAGGGAGAGTGTCTTTAGATGGTCATGAGGATAGATGGAAAAAAATTTAGAGGAAGCTTAGTGCTAGTTTTGATATTTTGCCTTAAAAATTAATTTTAGACACAGTAAAAACTCACACAGCATATGAAGCCATGGCATTTTGAGTAGCTCTAATCAAGATAGCTGTCACATTTTGCAGGGCAATCATCAGGAATCGGCGATCTACTGGATTTGTTTGTCCTGGAAAGCGCCAAAATTCCTAAGTGTAAAAAAAAAACAAAAATAACCTTTAACAGTTTGAAAATTTATTTACCATAAAGATTAACTAATATGGCTTTTAAGACTTTACAGCTTTATCTCCAAAAAAAAACCACCAAAAAACAAATGTAAAGGAAGTGTCTAAAAAAAAATAAGGATATCCATGATAAAGGTCTACAGACTTTTAAAAAATTTAATTTTTATCACCTCATACCTAATCTATAACGATAAAAAGCTGATGTTACAAAATAAACTCTTGATTCTAAAACTCATGTGACATATCTGATTACATTCTTTAAATTTTCAGCAAACCATATTCAAGTTGGTAATACATATTGAGTCCTTTCAATTGCTAGCACAATCAAAGTTGTTGAACACAAAGAAGGAAGTGATAATGTGTTTTTGATTATGACCATTGTTTGTTTATAAGAAATAAAATAAAGGTAGTGTGATAAGCTTAATGGTACCCAAAATAGATTGCTCTTGATTCATTTAGATGCTTCGTGAGCTATTACAGAAGCTGATTTACAAAGCAACACCTGTATGCCAAAGAATGAAGAAGCCAAGTTGAAGAGAGAGAATAATGAAAATTAATGCCCAAAAAACATTTTAAAATAATACAATAGTGCTTGAAAAGAAAAACCTATTCTTCAGTGCTGCTTTCTAACTCAGACTTTGTTTTGCTTACCAAATGATTAACCATTGACTTAAGATTTTAGGAAGTGAGTAATCTTTTTATATTCTTGACCTATGTAAAATAAGCCTAATCTAGAAGTTAAGATTTACTGCTTAAATAATTCTGTAAAGCTGTAAACACCTTTTAAGCTTTCATTGAATATTGGAATTATTATTTTTTATAAATACATTTTTAATCTGAATTTTAAAGAGATGCTGTTTGATAATTTACACTATCAACTACACAGCATAAGATCTGAAGCACACAATGTATCATAAAGCTGTAAAACTCTATCACCATTACCTTCAGCATTACAATAATTGCATTTAATACAGTGTACATCACAAAGACTGCATTAAAAAATAAATGCAAGGTAGAAGAATGATCCTAAAAATAATTAATGACCTCATAAAATGGAATGGAAAGTGACTGAGGAACAGATGGCTCCAGATCTGAAAGTTCCGTGTGAAGTTCTAATCCATTTCCTATCAAGATAACAAGTGGAGCTGCAGGTACTCTTGAGTCTGGAGAAGGAGCTTCGAAATAGTGCAAAAATCGCAGCCTTCCATTGTAAGACAAGACCTGACGAGATGTAAAATGACTGTGTTAGAGAAGTTGATGCAAAGAGCATGGTTTATGAATTTATAAACATTCATTGATACATAATTCCAAGGATCTAGAAACACTTTCAAAATCTGGGAACATATGATTGTTTAAGAGTTAATTTGAAATTTAAAAAAAAAATAAGAAGAACACTTTCTTGCTTTGGATTCAATCATGTCTTTTGCCAATTTTTTTTCAGAAATATGACATATTGCTCAATCTTAAATGTAACTGCTTTAGTTAACTTTTATTTCAATTACTCTGGAGGTGTTTTGAACTTTTATTTGGCTCAACTTACAAGGTCATGTCAGCAATTCTTTGATAAGTCACACTAAGAGGGAAATATGAAATGGAAGATGAATCATTTCATAAAACCTACCCATTTTAAGATTCATAAAGCGACTAAAAATGCAAATTAGTTAAGATCATATATAGAAGTAGTAAAAAACCATTTTGATATGCTAAAATCATTATTCCTGTTCACCTCAGAGCATAGAATTTCATCATAGTTCATAGTTCACTTACCATGCTTCTATTAGTTCAATTTATTAGAGATGCATTTACTTACCATGTCACGATGTAGAAGAGGTAACTGCCAGTAGGTCGGTTTGTTGACCAGCTCTGGATTAACATATATGTTCTCAGAATTTATGATCAAATGGCCAAACTTTTCTTGGATAGCATCACCATCATCAGGTGATGAATGGAAAATTACTCTTAGGTTTGGCAGAGATACCTGCAATAAAATTCAAAATTATTCTCTTTTTAAAAATTTTAATGCATGCATAAGCCATCCAAAAAAACTTGATCTGAGAGTTAATACTATAAAATGATGAAAAAGATTTTGCTTTGAAATCCCAAATCCTTGAGAATGTTTAATAACATAAAAAGCTGTGTATTTTAATGAATAGCTTCCTTCTGTTTCATTTCTTTTTCTATCTTCTTACTTTGTAACTGACCCGCACAAACCCAACAAAACTGACTTGATTATAGCATGTTGGTTTTATGTGAGAGGCAGCCAGAGAGAAACGGGCTTGGTTTTATTTCTTGAAATGATGTAAAGTGAGATCTAATATGGTACCATTTATAAAAAGCTGCATTAAAAACTTTTCATCTATCTCAAACATGTGTCATGATATCTAGAACTCTATAGGAAACAATTTTGACAAAAGCCTTATTTCTACCAAACCCACCGCATTTGTTTTTGCAAGTAGAAGAGGATCATCATTTCTATGAGACAAAACCACAATTAAAATTCATATAAATTTTAAAAATTTTTTCAGAGCTAATTTAAAAAGTTTAAGTATATTCACCATAAATCATATTCCCATTTCTGAAAAACTATTCAATTTTTACCTTTTGAACAGGATCTTACCGACTTCCAAACATAGGGTGCCTGAGTGCAGGTCTGTGCCCTCAGAAAACAGTAGCATTGGGTGCAGCCTTTTACATTGTCTCTGTCCAGACTGAAGGTGTTTGGTTTACAGTGATCACACATCTGGCCCTCCACATTGGACTAATAAAACACGGAAAAGGTTTTTTTTTTTCCAGTCAAAGATTACAACGTCTTTTCAGTTGTTCAGCACAAAATCCTTGCATAAACTAGAGTAGGCCTAAGCTATATAGAAGATAGTTCAACATTATCTAATTATTCACAAGAAAGTTTTAATATTTATTCACAATTCAGTTTCATTTGTTAATGTGCAACATTAGATGGTTACAAACAAACTATGATTTTTTGTCTTAAGTAAAAAGATTTTGATAGATTTTGATGTACATAAATTGCTAAAACAAATGCATCGTTTCCTGTAAGAAATTCATAAGTGAGGGAAAAAACTCTTTCCCTGCCAACTAACAATATACAATACACACTGGTGTAAAAACTGTATGTTTTCCTGACACATACAAAAAAAAAAACTTTTAGAATATGCTGACAAAAGCATATAATGTTGCTTTTCTAAAGGTTAATTTTTGTTTCATACTTATCATTAAAAAAAACCAACCCAGATCTATTCACAACAAGTTGCTCAAAGTGAAATAAATAAGTTAGATTAAACATTACTGCTCGATAAAATTTAAGTTGTAATAAAACCAATTAGCCTTTATATTTCTCTATTGATATTTTATGGCAACTTTTTCAATTTTTCAAAACTTCTTGCATTTTCCAAAAGTGAATGTTGATACATTTCCCTATATGTGTTAAAATATGTAGATGAATAAAGGTTGCCAAATCATAGTTAACAATAGGCCTAATACCTATTTAATTCATCACCATATGAGATGACTTAAAGAGATGAACATTGATGGATATTAATTAATTGCAAAACTATATTGTTTGGTCATGCAGACAATAACAGATGTGACAGATGCTGTTTTGATGTTGATATGTCTTCCCATGCCATTACTGTTACAGAAAGTTATCAGCAGTTGACAAAAATAATAAGTGTTGCCCCTCACCTTGTTGCTTTGTTAGTAGATTGAAATGCTTAAAATTATAAATAATCTCAGAAAAAGAAAATACAAAATATCAATTTTAATGAAGAAGATTATAAAATTATAATGTCTACAATATTCATTTCACAAAAAACGTACTCTGAGGCTTATTAGGAGAGCCCTGCCTTTTTAAATTGCCAAAATCACCGGTTCAAAAAACAGAAATTTTTAAGTCCATTGTGGTGCCCTATTTAATTTAACATGGACAACTAAAATATCAGATACTACAAGTGCATTCAGAAAAAGCATATGAAAGACATCTTGCTAGCTTAAGATACTCATTTTGGCTGCTTAAGCATGATTTTACTTGTCTGTCTGCATCTAACATTGTTAATTTTACAAATAACCTTATCCGAAAGCCGTGCCTTGTTACTCTTGACTATCATTTTTTTTTTTTTTTTTGCGAAGTCAACAAAGTATCTCCTGTTCTGACCTCATATATATCTTCATCTTTTCAAGGGACTACTATGCTTGGGATTCTAGATTTATATGGTGCCGCTCATTTCTTTTTGTTTTTGTATTCAAACACAAATTAAATGATACTGCACCCATATCCACATTAACCCTGAAACAAGTGCTTTACCTTACAAAAACACTGTCCAAGGTTATCACACTCACAAAACGGAGCATTTTGGGTACAGGAGTCAGGCAAAGACCCTGCATAATTACATGCACATTCCTGACATTCTGGGTAACTGTGGTAGCCAGCCTGACAACGGTCACAGCTGTAGCCGTGGAAGCTCTCAAGGCAAGCACAGCTGCCTGTGTCTGGATCACACTGCTGTGACACAGAGCCCTCACTGCTGCAGTTGCACAGCTGAAATTATATAGTCATGTGCGAAGCAAGCTGGTGCAATTAAGTGATAGGATAAGGATTTTAAAAATCATGCAAAAAAAAAAAATAGTTTTAGACATATGCACTTAGAAAGCTTAGCACGTTGGCATCAATATGCATTTTCATTTCAAGCCAGATAGTTTTTTTTTCCTTTTTTTAGTAACAGTCTGATGGTAGAAAGGAAAAGGATAGAGGATGGACGGGTTGATGGGGAAAGGGGTAAAAGAGTGGTTGATGGTCATTATTGTTGATATTTTTTAAAGTGTTCACGAGACAATTCTGATTGAAGTTTCCATTTCTGTTCATGAAGCATTCACATATTTTTGAACCATTACTTGTTTTAATTGTTTTCTTTTTTGTAGTAGATTCATTTCTGTGGAACAATACATTCTAATCATTTTGGTTGAAGTCTCAAACATTAAATTGTGAATTGTGGAGAAAGATTATGGTCAGAAATTTGTGAACTATTGTCAAAAGAGAACATATTTTGAGATTCCATGGATATCTCCGCTTGCAAAAATGCTGTTACTCGATAAAAACCATAAACCAATCAGGGTTAGTAATACAGGATACTCAAAATGCATTCAGTTATATCAAAGGTAATAATACAAAATGCATTAATAAGTGAAAACTCTTTCAACCATACTTTTATACTGGCCTGTAAATTCATTTATGTTGCAGTTTATTACATTCTCAAAAAAAAAAAAAGGAGACAAATGTATACCTGTATGTAATTTTTAATCATTGCTCATTTCTCTATTTCTGTTCCAAAAGCAAGATTTAAATATTATGTACCAAAAGCATATAAGTATGCAGCTACAGAAAAAAAAAAATTAAAGAAGACAATTAACTTTATTATTTCTCTTCTAATCATTCCATTTTTTTTACACTAATTTATAAAATTTCAACCTGAGAATCCTCATTAAAACATTACAATGTATAGAAACATATTATGATATAATGCATGTATGCATGTATGCTGTGTTGAATATTCTAAAGTGTTTGAATATGCACAGAATAGCAAGGTGTAACAGATGATATAAATGCATTTACAACCAAAGCCAATGGAGCTCATAAGAAATTATATCATGAGAGAAGACAAGCAGTCAATTTGCTGTAGAAGACAGATTGGTTTCTGGTTTGGAGAGGTGTCAGACAAGGCTGACGTTTATATTACCTTTCACTATCAACACATAAGTAACTCTTTATAAAACACCTTTATAAACTCAAGAAACAAAGAAAAGGAATGCATCATCTCATTTGCAGCCTATCCTATTACAAACTTCCAAAGGTCTTGACATTCTGGCCTAGCAGTAAAAGAGCACCGTGAAAATATCAGTCTGTCACTAATATATAGAGCAAAGAAAGATTCTAGACATCCACAGAAGCAAAAACATGGTGGCACATGATGAAAAAATCGAAAATTTAGAATATTTTGAAGATGCCTTGGATCTGCCTTCTAAAAAAAAAAAGCAGCTTTCCACAAAGTAAAAGACAATGGCAAAGACAAAACAGAAATAACTGGAAACAAAAAATGTGGAAATTTGAATGCTGGAAAAACAAAAGTCAGATATATAACTATTTCTGTGACGAATGGAAAGTCACCATGTAAGATGAAGAAAGAAATAAAGTCTTTTAGTTATAGAAAAATGTTGCACATACTCTTAGCAGACAAAAGGAAAACTCATCAATCCTGGAGAAATTTGGTGTGCCACAAAAGTGGCTTTTAAGTATGATGAAATCCTGGACATTAAAATATTTTAACAACGTAAAAAGACAAGAAAGGTGAGAAAGAAATATACTAAAAGAATTCTCCAAGGGAAAGAGGAAGATGAATGGATGAAATCATGTCCTGAGAGTGTGTAGCAGTTATTGAAAGCTGTCAATAACATTGAATGGAGATGGCAATTATAAAGACCAAGGGAGTAGCAATCAGATAATTAAAATATTCAAATTTCTTTTGGCCTTATAAGCAACCTTTCTTGCTGTCCCTCTTTTCTTAAAGCCTTGAATCACAGTTTTGTCTGAAACATATAACAGTTGTAAAAGTATTCATATCAAAGCCTCAGAATATTAAGGAAGAAGAGAGCTGGTTCAGAATTCACAACCTATTTTTTGTTCATAATTTCATTAATTTTAAAGGTTTTAGTTACGGGAAAAAAATCGTTAACTTTGCCCACACCGAAAAAATTCGACCAAATATAACAAAAGACTAAAGAAGTTTTTAAATGAATAAGAATATTAGTTAGAAAAAAAATCTAAACTTGCCAACACCAACACAAAATTAAAGAAAAAAGATATATGAAATTTTTCATGAATGACAATATTAATCATCAAAACCAGCCCTTGCAGTTAGTAAAGCATTTTAATATGAGCAATAATATGATCTACAAAAACCCTTTAATGGAAGAATCGCAAACTGCATGAAGAAAATATGTAGCGCTAACCTTGCATCCACCATCCTTGTCATAGCCCCATGAGTTTGGGACACACACCTGACAAATGGGCCCCTCTGTGTTGATTGGGCAGGCACATACACCCGTAACAGGGTTACAAACATGCCCAGGCTTATCACATGGATCGCATGCTGAACATAAATGTTAAATTTAAAATATATGATAAATTATAAAATGAACATATGACAAATCATATAAATATATTTCAGAAAAAAAGTCGTTTTTCTTTCTTCTAACTATGTTTAAAATAACTTTCAGACTTTCAAAACCATTAAATAATACTATGGCCTAAGGCACTTCTCTTGGCACCAAACAGGATGCATTTGATTTGAACTTTGGCACTGTCCAATGATACAAAAAGAGAGACATATTTTTAATAAACTAACATTAAGCCAATCCCTTTGTTTTGCTTACACAGGGCTAACTGTGCAGGGTCATTCTCTGCATCTCATCAGTGCCAACAAATCTATTCTAATGATCTAGTCTAGATCTCCTACTTCCACCAGTATTACTGCTAAATATTCAACCTAGATGCAAGCAAATTTTTTAATAGTTTGTGTAAGTTTCACATGAGGATCTTTTTTCAAAGCAATCTGAAATTTATAAGAATTAGATACACCATTTCGTAACCAAAGATAAAATATTTAAAATGGTCAAATAAAATTTACTTGAATTGAGTTCATTCCTGTCAAAATCGATGTAAATACGTTATATTAATTTATTACTATCATTCATCATATCTTTGGACTCTTTACCCTTCTATCTATCTATAACCTGTCAACCAATTATTTATCTGTCCATTTATTCTTATTCTGACTAACTACTAATCCATCCCTCCACAAAAAATATGTATTTTTGTCTGCCTTTTTTGTCTTCCGTCCATCAGCCCCTCTAATGTTCTATGTCCATTTACCCATCCATCCCACTGTCTGTGTATCTCAGATCTGTATTTGCAAGCATTTGTTTTTAGGTATTCATCCATCCATTCAGTAGGAAATGAGATATTTGGAGAAGTTCACCCCTCTTTAATCTAATGATACATAATTAAATTCTAAGAACTGAATATGAAAAAATGATAACTTTGCATAACTCTTTATCCAATCAAAGCCACACTTTGCATCATAAAAACTTTTTGCAATCAGTCAAAGTTGCATCCTGCATCAGAAGGTCCTTGCACAAGAGCCCATTGCACACTTAACAAGTATGACTTTGGCAAAATTTTTGAAACTTCCTTAATTTCCAATAGACATTTATTATATGTATCTAAAAGAAATGGCTAAATTTTAGGTTCAATAAAACAATACCTAAAAATTTTAAAGGAAAAAAAAAACCAATTTTACATTTATATAAAACCTGTAAAGGCCTTGACATGGCCACTGATTCTATTTATTGACTAATTCATCTGCTTGTGTGTTAATTTATCTATCCATTAAAAGTCTCAGCAATTCACCTTCCCCCACCACTGTTTATAATACATAATTATGCTAAAAACATGTATCCTTAAAGAAATCTTCCTGAGGGCTTGGATAAATAGAGTCTAATCTTATTTTCCTGAACGGTTTATTTCATAGAGAAAGAGAGAGAGAGAGAGAGACAGGGTTCAGTATTACCAGCATAGGGCCTACTTGTACTCATACTCAGTTGATGAAGTTAGATCTAGAGTTTTCGGGAAAACAGTCACTACTTAGAAATATTGTGAAAAATATAGAATATCAATATAAGCTTACATTAATTTGCAGGCCCTTTATTAATTTATTTACTTTTTGGGGGATTACAGAGTTTACTGAAGTAGGCCACTGGTCTACTATATTAGTGTGAGCTGTAGAAGCTAAAATTAAGGAGAGTTTGCCTAGAACATTACCTTGTCTTGGAAATCCTGTTCCCTCTCAGTTGCATGGTGCTAGAGTTAATCTACAGCCACTTTTTAACTTGAACTTACACTTCAGACTCTCTAGAGAAACTATTTTTGTGCTAATCAGACTCAAAATCCACTCCCAGAGCTTGATGTCAGCATGCATGCGTTTGATTCATGTACTTTGGTGATTGGTGTTAATTTTTGTTAATTCTTAAAAAACCTGAAATTCTGTCTAATTTTCTTACATTACTGAGCTACAGATTACATCAGATAATATTTTTGTTTATTTTTCTCTGTTCTGTCACTGTTCGTGTTTTGCCATAACTTTTTTTATTTGTTCAAATATTTTCTTGAAATGACTTTGACATGTAAAAAAAAAGGTGGCTATTGAATACACAAAAAAAAAATTCATTACAATTCTCTCCATAAAAATGTTTCTAAAAATTTTTTCCCTTGTACATGTTGGTTTTCTCAACATGTAACTTTTTTTTCATTTTTGTGAACTTTGTTTTGAAATGTGCCCGACAACAAACTGTAAGAGCGCTTTTTCAAAGCTTGCCATTTTTATTTACTGAACTTTTCTCCCATCTAATAATTTTCTCAATCCACTTTTTGTCTTTTTGATATCCAAAAGTGGAATCACTAACCTAACACAAATTTCTAATCTATATGTGCACACCTTGACAACCATTCCAAGAAAAGCCATAGTATCCAGGCAGACAACTGTCACATTTCCGTCCACCAACTCCTGGTTTACAGATGCACTGGCCAGTGCTCCCATCACACTGTGGGTCAGTGGAGCCCATTCTATCACAATCACATTGGACACATCCCTCATCAGATCCCAGGCCAAAATGATGTTTCTTGGGTAAAAAAAAAATATTAATTAAAAAACAACAACAACAACAAACTTCAAAGATCAGAAGAAGACATGCCATCTTGGTACAACTGATACCAACATCAAATATTTAATTAATGATTGGTTTAATTGAGGAATTTAAAAGTGTTCTTCTCAAAACTGATTAAAACACTGAAAATAAAAATAAAATAGAGTAGAGCTCAGCTACAATGGGACCTGGTTACAACGGAACCTTGCATGCTACTGGACGTTGACACAAGATTGTTATTTTCCCTTATATATCCTTTATATCTTATTTTTGCTAGAACGGCATCTACAACATGATAAGCTTGCCTATAGAAGGACCCATCTTCGTACAAAGGCCTAAGTCTACGCCTATGCGTAGATTTATGAAACGGACTATAGCTCAAGAATGAATCTAAATTAACACCCGCATTGATACAAAGGAGATAAAGCCATGGTCTGTTTCAATACTTTCATTCAAAATATTAGCCAATGAACACTTTGGCATCGGAGGGTGAAAGAGAATGAAACAACGCTGGTGACTTGGATTAGAAAAAAAGGCATGGGACTGAGTGGTGTATCATGGTACGTTAGCTGTAGGCTAGCAAGAGGCGTGTGTGACTGTGACTATAAGCATGTGTGATTGGTAGTGTAAGAGACTGGGTGAGGGGCTGATGAGGAAAAGAATGGGAGTATTCAATTTTTCAAGTCCTTGGGGTGCGTCTACTTTGTTCAGTGCCTACATAAATCTCAATTAGGCCTATATCATTGTGGTTGTCACTCACTGACTCAGTGAACAAAGAAAGCATCGATCTAGGTCCACTGTGTTGCGAAATTGCCTCTTATATATCTCTCAGCCTTGCTCGGACGCTCGCAAGTAAAATTAACGAATAGATCTCTACATCTCACTTTCTAAGCCTATGTTTGATTGCTGTCTTAGCCTGTGTTCATCCAGCATAAAATGAAGAAAAAGGAAATGTTTTTCTTTGGAATTAACGGCTAAGTCATTGAGGAGGTGGACAAGAAAGTAAAGTCAAAAGCCCAGATATGTCTAGATTAAGAGATTTTGACAGGAATACTTTATACATTCTTGAAAGACAAGAATGCTATCATGTCAGCCCTCACCAAAGGCGACTTTCAACCTCATCGGAAGCGACTGAAAACAACAGGTGGATTGCTGTTTGTATACTGGGTTTAACCAAACATGTAAAACACCAATTTCTGGACCCACTTCAATACTTAATGTAGCCTACCACTCCTACTAAAAGAAATTTTTTTTAAAAATTAAAAAAAGAGAAGAAAAACATCACACAAAAGAAATACTCACAAGGAAAAAAAACCCACAAACCAAAAATACAGTCAAACAAAAACAAATCACACACAAACGATGCAATGAAATAATATAACATGATGCACGCAAGGATCACGTTTAATAGCAGCTTATTAAAGGGAGATAATTTAAGGTGCCGCTTTCAAGGATTATCATCCTTTTGTTTTTACAACGGGCCTTGCTTATAATGGAACTTTGCACCACGCCCTTATGGGTCCCATTGTAGCCAAGTTCCACTATAAAGGAAAAATAAAATAAAATAAATCACCAACCATGCACTGATCACAGCCTTGACCAATGACTCCAAGCTTACATAAACAAGCTCCCGTGATGGGGTCACAGTCATTTGTGCCTGGGTCATAGCACTGGCAGTCTGGCAAGTTTCATAACAAATGAACTTGAGAAACTATGCAGCTGTTGAGACAACTATATAGCTGCTCTTAATATTAGGATTTATGATAGTTCTGATATAATTAAACAAATATATTTTGTTTGAGAAATTTGTTAATTGCACTGTATTCAAATACTACAATTTTTACACACAAAAAAAACATTGCAGCCTTGATTGTGTATACAAGACCCAAAATGAAATTTTCTTCCTGTTCACTATGTCTCCCATTGCTTGGCAATAAAAGTCAGTTTTGATGACCTACATCTACTTATTAGAATTATTAAAATTTCTAAAAAAAAATGATTCCCCAATTTTCAGTTCATGTTTTTCAGTAAAAGATGTGCATCTTTGGTTTTACTAAGGTGATGAGATGACACTGCTTCGTTCATTATTTTAAAACCTTTTTCAAAGTAAATCACGAAGAGCTGTTTAAGATGCTTGAAAAACTATACATTTTACTGGGATCAAACTGTATCTGTAAAAATTGAAGGAGAACACAGTGATTTTAAATCCACCATAAAGGCGTGAGGAAAGGGTGTGGAACGTCTCTTTACCTTTTTAAACTAGTGAAATAATCTTGAGGAATCTAGAGTATATTTCTGACTTAAAAAAATAAAGTAAATGAAGAAAATCTTTAATGCAGATGATACAGTTTTAATTGTAGAACATGGTGAGCAACTAAAAACTTTGAAATACTGTTGTTTAAAGGAGTTAAAGAATGGACCTGTCTCTGAATGTGAAAAAAGGGCAATGCATAGCCATTTCAAAGAAATCCTCAAACACCAAATGTCCCTTGTTTGCAAGGGAGAATAAATGAAAACAGTTACAAAATTCAAATATCTTGGTTACCTGATAACATCAGATGGTAGATACACAGGTGAAATAAGAAAAAGGATAGCCATGGCGGGAGTACATTCCAAAAAATGAAATTAATACTGACAAACAGAAACATACATATGGACACCAAAATAAGGGCACTAAAATCATCTATGTCATTACTATTATATGGCAGTAAGTGATGAACAATAAACAAGGAAACTGGAAGCAATGGAGATTTTTTTTACAGAAGAATGATGAGAATATCATGGACCAAAAAAAGGCTAGTGAATCAGTCCTGAAAGGAACTTAACTAATACTTTAACTCTTTAACCAGTCAGAAACGCTCAGAGCGTTTCTCAAGTTTCTCAAACCAAACGCTTATCCAGTCAAAAATGCTCTCACCGTACATGGCCACTTTTTACCACTTTTTGCACTCACACAATAACACAGCATTACGAGATAAAGTTATATAATTTTGCTTTCACAGTTTACTATGTTCTTTTGCCTTTCATTTGGTGCATTGGGCAATAAGCTGAAACAAAAATTGAGTGATTTATGGGCATTTTAAAAATACACCTTTGTTTACAAGGGACAAAAACCCAAAAAAAAATGAGTTAAAAAATAACTGGTTAAAGAGTTAAGGCAGAGACAACTATGATTTCTAAGACACATTTGTCAACACCAGGGTTTAAAATATTTAGCAATCATTAAAAGGGAAGGCAGATACGGTACAGATACACAAAGAATAACTTATTGAAAGTCTTAATTCATGGGCAATAGTGAATAATAGCAACAAGTTAATCGAGATCAGGTTTGAGTGGAGGACCTTGATCTCCAATGACTATTCCAGAGCACCTAAAGAATAAGAAGATGTTTGAAAATATATATGGATCTTTCAACAGAATTGGAAAACAAAATCTGATATTTTTGGTAGGGCAAATTAGCATTTGCCTTTCAAAGCAACACCATAACCATTTATTGGCTAACATATAAAAAACAGCCTTAACTCATTCTACCCTGGTCTAGCATGCCGATTAACTAGGTCACGGACTGGCTGCCCAGCACTGAGCCTTCCCACTGGACCAGCTACTTTTAGCTGTGTTCGTGGTTATTATTGTTTTGGTTTTGGGCCGTAGATTATTATAAAAGTTATTTTTTTCTTGATTTTCAGGAAGTTTTTAATAAAGTTTAATGAAGTCATGCATAGGTACTTTTAATACACTAGAGCTCATTTGTAGAAAATACTTTAAAAATAAAGGTAATGTAAGTGAGCCATCGATTACAGCAGCTAAAACGGGTAAAAAAACGAAGTATTCAACAAAATTCTGATGTCACCGCTAGAACTGTAAACTAACGCTATTGTAGAAAGTCATGTGATGAAGATCCTTTCATTTCTTCACTCTATAGAAGAGCTATTTGTAATGAAAAAACGATAATGTTGTAAATGTAACATAGCCGAGTATAGCCGTGCTTGGTCCACAGCACTGAACTATGCTGTACGAGATGACTCGTGCTTGGTCCACAAAATTAGGTCAAGCTGTCCGAGCTATCTCGTACATAGGGCACAATGAGTTAATACATGATTTACAATTTATATGGTCAATAAATATGAACTTGGAATGACGATCTTGCTGTATCATAGAAAATGCATTATATCTCTATGGGTCAATAACTGACAAAGGATTTTGTGTGCGTGGCTTACAAGTTATTATTCATTTTTTTTTTGGACATTTTTTTTTTATTGTACACAAACTGTTTTCTATAATAAAGAAAAATATACGCTCATTAAAAATTAATCAAATTATAATAATTTTCATGATACGTAAGCTTAATTCATATCATTTAAGCCATTCATATAAAAAAGAAAACAAAAAAAAACTTACTTCTGCAACCTGACCTGGAGAAGCCAAAGTAACCTGTGGCACATTTGCTACATGAAAGGCCTCCTACGCCTCGCTTGCATCTGCACTGACCACTAATAGGGTCACAGGCCAAAGTCTCTGACCCAGTGCGATCACAGCTGCATCTCACACAACCAAGCTCTACATTCCCATAGCCTCTCTGCAAAATTTTTGTCTCATTAAATTTGCTATTTAATTGGGAATATATATAGAGACAGGTGAAATAAATGGAGAAAAAAAAATCAAAGAAACAAGACAGAAAAAGATGAGCCGACTATATGTGTGGAATAAGCAAAGGATATACAAAAGATTAGTGAAAATAAAAATATGATAACCTTTAATTGGGACAAAAGAAAAAAAATGTCCAGGCAGCAATGGCAATCTTAGTCTGCCCTACTAATTTTTAAATATTTAAAAACGTGTTAATAGAACATACCAAACATCGGTCGCATCGTCTCCCAGTGAACTTGTTCTTACAACTACATCTTCCAGACCTGGGATCACATTCTTGACTTGTTGATCCATACTGGGAGCATTCACAAGCTATATATATTGATTGGAGGAGAGTTATTATGAAAAGAGAGGTCACAGAAATTATTGCAAATAAATGCTGCACCTCTGCATTGGCAAAAATAAAGAGCCACCTTTTGTTTAAAAAAAATGAAAATGATTTTGAAGTTGAATGGCATTCATTCTTCATGACAGTCAGCCTTCAGTTTATTCTTAGCAAAGAAATAAGGAACCTGGTTAGTCTTAACTCTTTAACCAATTATTTTTTAACTCATCTTTTTTGGGTTTTTCTCCCTTGTAAACAAGGGTGTATTTTTAAAATGCCCATAAATCACTCAATTTTTGTTTCAGCTTATTGTCCATTACACCAATTGAAAGGGAAAAGAACATAGTAAACTGTGAAAGCAAAATTATATAACTTTTTCTCGTAATGCTGTGTTATTGTGTGAATGCAAAAAGTGGTCATGTACGGTGAGAGCGTTTTTGACTGGATAAGCGGTTGGTTTGAGAAACGCTCTGAGCGTTTCTGACTGGTTAAAGAGTTAAGGCTGTTCTAACACCTAAAGAAGGAAACAGTGGTTCAGAGTCAATTTCTGAAGAAATAACTTACTTTTACTTTTACCCCATGCAAGTTATCAATTTTTTTAGGAATGTGTAAATGTATTTGTACAATGTTAATTGTAGGCCTGTACAGAGCGTTAAGCAACAAAATTATTGTATTGCCGTTTCTTTTCACTTTTGATGGCCTTACATGATGAAAGAAGCATCCGTTCAATTCATTAAAGATTATTGGTTTCCAGATTGCATTAGGAAATAAATGCCAAAGAGAACAAAAATGACAAGATTAAAGGGATTAAGCACTTGTAAAGAACATACTAAAAATATATAACTTTTTTTCCTTAATCATACAAGGTTACAAAGGTTATACATCACAGAAAAAAATCTAAGCAGAGCCTTGAGGGATTAATACTTCAAATTCATGTGATGCTTAGCACCTCAATTCAGATATATGATAGATTGCAGGCTGAAAACTATCTGTGCATTTAAAAGCCTTTAAATGTTTCAAGTTTTTCTTTTTTAGCTATTAAGTATAAATCCAATCTGCAAGTAAATGGCTCAGGATAAAAAAAAAAAATCTGAATTTGACTGCACAATGGAATTGTTACCAGTTATGCATAAAAAATCATCACAACTTTTGCAAGAAGTTAAGTGGAGAAAATTGAATGTACGTTACTTCAAGAAAAAATTCACATTTGTGTAAGCTTGCATTTTGGGCATTCCTTAGAAAGTTTTTAACAAGAAGAAAATTAAAAGGCCTTTAGGAGAAATAACCTTGCCAGTGGTGCAGCTCTTGAAATTTAAGCATACTTTGGATTAAGTTAACACTCAGCAGTACATGAGTGAAAGACAAATTTAAGAAAGATTATAAATTTACATCTTACGTCTGCAGTCTCCATTGACGGCTGAGCCGTAGTATCCAGGCACACATCGTTCACAGTATTGACCTTCTGTATTGTTGTTGCACAAATTGCATGCACCTGTGTTTGGGTTACAACTTCCAGGTTGCCTAGGATCAATGTTGCCCCCGCAGTTACATCGGCGACATGAACCACCTGGTACAATAGGGTTACCATAGAAGCCAGGAGCACACCTGATAAACAGAGCAAAGAATTATATGAAAGAGAAGCTCATTCCAAAAACAAGACAGAACACTTGACAATGCATGATAAACAATTCTTGGCATGGCAGAATTGTAAGCACATTTATTAAAGAACTCCAGACCTGTATATCTCAAATCAATATTAATGGCTCGCAAGTACAAAACTATAATTTCTAAATGCTCAATATTTCTATAACTTCACTTGAGTGTCCTTTGAAAACATCAATATGGATAGTCTGAACTAGATCCTGATAAAAGGTGTGGGTATTTCAATATTTTATAGCAGTCTAAAGAATTAAAAAAAAAAAACAGAATTAAATAGTGTTTCCCATATAACTCAAGGCTGTTTATTTTCAGGTCATTAAGACAAGACACTATTTTTGTTACAAAAATATTGAAGCTCCAATTAAAAAGCAAAAACCTAAGAATCCATGTAATCATACATCCAAGTAACTTACATATTTAATGGCAACTTACTTTTGGCATCGTACTCCAATATATCCTTCTCTACAGTTCACACACTCATAAGCATCAGGATTCTCTGCCGAGGGACGAGGGAGACAACGCTCTGCAAAAAAGTTGTTCCCACTTACTAGTGGACAGGCGCATGGCTTACAATCATCTGACTGACCATAGCGAGGATCACCATAAAAACCTGGCAAACAACGCTCACAATTATCTCCAGTTGTACTGTGTCTGCATCCCTTCAAAAGATTAAGAAGAAAAAAAAATTAACATGTTTAAAACATTTGTGAACAAGATTGAGCTTTGTAATGAAGCATCATTATAAAATTGCTATACAAGATTATATCTAAGAAAAGAAATTTTACTGTCATGTTCACAGTATTAGTAAACTGCATCATTTTCATATTTTTAAACTTTCAGAATTTTTGTATACAAAGAGAAATACAAGACATTAAGATTTCTATGCACACCAAATTGTTATAATTACTTTCTCTTCATAAAAAATTATTATTTTCACAATATTTGAAACATATTACTTGTTTAATTGAAACTCTTTGTAAGCAAGAACACAGAAATATAGAGAAAAGAAAAGAAAATTAAATTTTTTGAAGGTGAATTACATTTTTAAAATTTGTTATATTTTATTTAGAGAGAAGAGGTGTACTAAAAAGGACATACCAAACTCAAAAAAAAAAAAACCCCACAGCAATATGTTTAAGTAAACAATTGGATAAGACCGTATTAAATGATATAAAGAATTAAAAGCGTTTTTCAGTCAAAGCTTTATCTAACATAAAACAAAGTGCTAAAAATGCTTCTAAAAAACAATCTAATTTAATTAATTCAGTGAAACTCACTAAACAACGGCCTGTAAAGGGATCACAATCATGTGCATGGTTGTTACACTGACATCTCTGACACACACCTCTCATCAACTGGTTGTTTACTCTTCTCCAACCAGGGGCACAGCTCTAGCAGTTCATTTGTGAAAGGAGAAAGTGGCGTTAACACATAAAAGATGAGTGAAAATGATTATGAAAATGTTTGGCATTGATGTTTATTATGTTTAGAATGTTGAAAGCAGGCAAAAAAAAAAAACAAAGACGTTTTTAGTTTGGGCAAAGAAAATCTGAGTTTTTTGATTAAGAATAAATCTTTTTTTTTTTTTTTTTGAATAATGCAGTATGCATTAAGTTTTTGCATAGATGTTCCCATTAAGCAGCGAAAAATGACATGGTCATGTACTTTATAATATATATGCCATTTTTTAAAAACTAGTCTAGCCTCAATCAAGAAATATTGTCCAAAGCTTGCTTCCCAGTCATGTAACTTATTTTATTCCAGATTCATATTTCAAACTCATTAATTAGCTGTTTTTAGCTCATTTGCATCAGTTTCACTGTGCAAATTTTCACAAGATCAGCACATTTTCTTTTCTTTTTGAGTAGAGTTCTAAATGTGAAAATATGTCATAAAGTTAATTTTAGCTTTTTTTCTTTTCTAAAATCTGCATGTACAGTTACTTAAGGTCAAAATCTTATATACAAGTATACAACTGTAAAAAAACATTCTGAAAATAACATTTATAAAAAAAATAAACAAATCAAACTGAATAGTATTATATAACTCTTCCTCAAAGTCAACATAAGATAATAATGTCAAGGATATTAATATGTCTCAATAAAATCAGAATTGCCATGGCAAAATTTTGTGCTTACTTTAAAAAGATGTTTTCAAGATAAACTTTTAAACGGTGGATTATTTTACCTCACAAGAGAGGCCTGCATATCCTTCAGGACAACGACACTGCTCAACAGTTTTTAGAGAGGAACCATCCATCACCATAGGGCTAGCCATATCTAAATAAATATCTTTTATACTGTGGAATGAAGGGTTTTAGAGTAAAAATATGCCTTGATATACATCACTTAAAAATAAGAAGAATATTTCAATCTCTTCAAAGTTTCATTCGATCCTTATGTCATTTGCAAATCAACAACTATAGCCTGTACTCATACATCTATGAATCCGATTTGACGTAGGGGAAAAATTCAATAGTAGGTTTAGGCTATGTTTTTTAGAAAGTCTGCACCAATTGAGATGAAAGTTCAAAATAGAGACTATGCTTCTTTTTAGAGCCTTCAAAAAAGTGATCTCAAAATAATTTTAAAACTGCATGTTCAATGTTACTGAATTATTCCTTTCTTAAACAAAGAACTCTTCATTCTTACTACTCTTTTTCTCTCCCCCCTCTCTCTAACAATATATTTATCCTATTTTCCTTTTTCTCCAATGCACAATACTACTCTCTCACTTATTCTAGATTCTTGCTCTCAAATGGACAATATCTCTAAAACTCTTCCTCACAGCTACATTATGTAATTTGTATACTCACTATACAGTATCCTGAGCTGTATTGTGAGTGGCTCTAATGAGCAGTCTCTCCAAATTATAGAGCACGAGCAGCATTTCTTCCCTACTCACAGGCCGATTGTCAGCCAAATGTCTCCAGTCATTCTCATGTAGGCGCACACGGAGCAGATGCTCAATGTTTTCACGCAAGCGCTCTTTGTCTGACATGATGGTGATATTTGATCCCTAGAACATTGCAAATGTTGGGATAAAATTAATGCTAAACTTATTTGCTCAAAACACAAAAAAAGGACCAGAATTTTCAAGAGATAAACTTTCAATAGATTTGATAGTCCCGATTTTGCTGATATGAAAAATGGAAAAAATCTAATATGGTAATCATGATTTGGGCTCTATAATTTTAGGGAACATCATACGCAAAGACATCTTTTTCATTACCTAAGAAAAGAAGGTTAGAAAAGAAGGTTTTTCAACCCTAGGTTTTGTATATGTTACATGCAATGTGTGACATTCCACCATTTTTTAGAATAGTTTGGAAATGTGTAGAATGCCTGATGACTTCTGGTAAAGTATAAAATAATAGTTTTATCAAATAAGTTTGCTTACTTTTACTAAGCATTCTATACAATGCCTAGGCATTATACAGAATAAAAAGTGTCACTCAGGCAAAAATCTTCTTTATCAATACATAGTTTAATATGTAATTTGTATATATGAAAAAAAAACACAAAAGAACTGATATTGAAGAAACTATTTGTTACAGTACAAGGTAAGACTTAAATAATACTAATATGACAATCCTCATCTTTTTCACAAAACACCTCATATTTTCTCACACTGATCTTAGACATTTACAGTTCAAGAATTATTGAAGAATTGATAAATGTAAAGGATACAATCTTTTGGGCAAAGTATCAGAACAACACAGCGATAGCTTTTTTGGATCATTTCTTAATTATTTTCATATGGAATGAATAGGAAATAAACCATGTGATTTTCTTACTGGAAAAACAAAGCAACAGAACTAAGATTGATGTAACTATTTGTTACAGTATAAAGTAAGACTTGAATGTCATTGAAAATGAAGTTTTTCTCCATCTTTCACACAATACACTTCATATTTCCTCATATTGGTCTTGCACAGTCACAGTCCAAGAATTAGTGAACAATGCTAAATAAACAGGATATAATGAAAATACCAGTGAAAGCAAGCTGAGCACAACTTTTACAGTCTACTGCTGCAGCAGGGGAGACTAGAATGGGATATTTTGAATTGCACTTTATTTTCTTTTTCACACAACAGCACTTCATAGTTTGGCATTTTGTCTTGCACATACACCTGATGAATCCTTGTCCGCTTCCTGTGGACTGATAAGTTGCAGCAGATTGGAGAGCTATTTCATGGTCAGGAATGTCTTCCGCTTTCATTAGTTCCTTCAAACACATAATGAATTCTGCTCTGGCACAGAGTTGTTTCAAGATTCCTTGGTCAGTTCCAATGCGGTAAAATCCATCCTCTGTCATGTTCAGAGATACTGCCAACAGATTTTGTGAGTCCCCCTGCCCTTTGTGAACATCAGGAATCAGAAGTCGCACAGCAGCTCCCAGAGGGGAAGGGGTCAGAATCCCTTTTCACTTTTTTGGCCTGCATTTCAAGATTCAATTTCGATTCTATTTTATTTTTAACAGCCTTCTCAATGTCGAAGCAAGTGGTGCATAAAATGCCATAACCTTCAATATCATCATTGAAGCCCACAGATGGCATGAACGTTTCTGGTACAATTTGACATGAATGAGCACCGCTCGTTTTTTTTGTTTTTTTTTAAAAAGATGCAGCAGTTATTAGAAGTAAAAGGGCCTTTGGTTAGCTGATCAGTGGGCTGGAAGGCTGTTCAGTAACCATGGCTTCACCACTGGTTTGGTTACCACCATCATGCTTTACATTCTTATGCATGTGTTCTGCAGGAAGCACTGTCTTTTGCATTCCCTCATCTGTCTCTTCCTGCTCAGGTATTTGTGAAAACTTATTAGGGCGATATTCTGTCCTATATAACTTTCAACATCCACGCACTTTGATCACCATTTTCAAACAGCCACCCAAGCAACCCAAGCGTGATTTTGCCAGATATATATTTTACCCTGCAGCAAATAGGCATTCTATAGAATGCATAGGATAACAAATTATTTCATACTTTGACTGATGCCATCAGGCATTCTACAGAATGCCAGATTTCACACGTTGATGGTAACATATATAAACTAAAAAGATTTTTTTTAAAATTTTAATTTTAATATTGATTTTATATTTCTTGTATTTAAAGATTGAGAGATTTATTGTTACGTTTTTTTTTACTCTAATCAGTTAAATTTACACGTAATTTAAATTTGATTCTTCTTTCAAAACAATTGGGGTGAAGTAGTAATTCTTTCGTATTTAATAGTAATAAGAGGAAGTCTCTATTGTTCACTCCTTTCTTTACATTAGTAAAACTTACCTCCAAGACAAGATTAGGCTCCGGTAGATAATATCTGTTAGGCATCTTGTTGTCTAGCCTATAAAGAAGCTTCAGTTCTAAATATCCACCATATGAGCTTAGCTGTGGATAAATAAGAAATTTGGGTAAGAAATCACTTTAGTTTTTTTAGTAAACAATCAGTAAATATACACTTATATACCTTAGAAGGATGTTTGATTACGTCATGCCTATAACATTCGGCTCAAGTCCAGATGCTCAGACTTAAAAGGGGTTTTAATTTATTTCCTAAATGTCTGTTTTTAAAGGCCCTACATTTTTTAAATTACCTTAATAAATATCATTTGCAGAGCAAATCAATTTTGCCTTACAAAGAAAAGCTTCTTTCTTTTCTCTCTATTTTGCCTTTTTGATTTTAATTGAAGGCAGACTTTTATACATCTCTATTTTAACAGTGTACAATTTGTGAGCTATATTTGTTTTATAGACAAAACCCATTTTGCAAAACTTAGTTTGATTCCATGAGCAATATCAGAAAAGAGAAAATTATTAACAGCTTTTAAGGACATATAAATCTTTTTATAGATTGAAAAGCACACAGTTTTAATCTTGCCCTCCGAGCTCTAGTTTAGCTAATTGACCAACTATCATTGCCTTATCAGTTGCTTGGGCTAAGGCAATCTGTAATAAATTGCATGGAATCTTGTATCTGGCTATGTAGGAGCAAACCAGCAATTTTTTATAACCAAATGCACTATTGATACCCGCACAGACCATACTGATGTTGTACTTTCTTTGATTTTAATTGAATTGTTGTGCTAGAATTTTATTATAAACATGCTCTCATGAAACATTTATTATATTTTCCGTATCTGTCTTAATCGGTCCTGAAAATTTAATGGATTTGGGCATTTTTCTTTATCATTCTCCAGTCAACTCATGAACGCTATGCTTATTACCTGAAAGCAAAACCAAAACAAAACCAAACAAAGGTGTGTAAACCTATGCTATCTGCAGCTTAAAGTTAGAGACCCGAATCTGCGATGAAATAGATTAGCAGATCTAACCCATGCTGGACTGACTAAGATATTGCTCTTTTGTAATAAGGCACTCATTTTTGTATAAGAGATAATTATTTTATGAAAAGTGCACAGTTTTAAAACTTCAGAAATGTCTTTCTGAAAGAAGGCTCAAGAGACTCAAAAGAGACTTAAAACACGAAAAGAACTATATTTTAATTAGCATTATATTTTAATGAGCAAAGTTTTTCAATAGTCTAAAAATCATAACAGCATTTAAACAATCAGTTTAATTAGAAATTAGGCTCACTGATATTTGTCGTACATGTCAGAATAACCTTGGAATCTGTGACTTTTAATCCATAATTGAACCATGACATATAATTTTGACAGAACAAATAAAACTCACGTGATTGCCTAAGTAAGTCATCGGCGCTACCCAGTAGTGAATATCATCTCTTGTGTATGATCTGGGGTCAATGCCACCTTGGTGGAGCAGGTAGACCTTAGCTTCCAGCCACCCATCAAACATTCGGGGCAGCAAAGTGAGACCACCAGGCTCAAGGGTAGATAGTATCCATTCATTCATGTCGTAGACCTTTACAAGAGAGTGATGGTAATGATAAATAATGAAACTCATCGTGGCAATGTATAAGTGTATCACACATGAATCATCAATAAAACTAGCATAAATGCAGATAAAAAGAATAATATAAAATAATAGTAGTAATGGTGCTGATAATGGAAGTAGCAATGGCAATAGCATTACAATAAAGTAGTGAGAAAAAGTAATGATAGACAATGCAAATGCAAAAAGCAGTAATACTACCTAAGTAGAACAAAATCTAGCATCTAAAGAGATTACAGCTATAACTAACATTTTCATAAAAGACTTTCCATTTGCCATTTGTATATCAAGCTTCCCCATACAAAGGAAAAACCAGGTCAGCAGTAAAAACTGATCATTAAAGGTTTAGGTTAACACCCAAAAAAATGATGTTAAGCCTTACCTTCCTGGACAAAGAATTCTTCCCCCCCCCCCAAAAAAAAAAAAA